>CAUZXS010000403.1:0-22500 GCA_963585895.1 Sepioteuthis lessoniana
CATTCATCAGATACAACACTGTCCTGCTCCAGCTCTATCCGACTAATTGAATTAATGTGACCACTCGTCCGTAATGAAAAGTTATTTAGCAGCCATATTTTTTTTACTTTTTACTGATGTGAACGCCCTTCGTGCGACATCTGTATGGCGGGAAATATAACGCGGCAGACAAAACAGTCTCGGAAAATAAGAAAAGAAAAAAGAAAAAAACAATAACTACAAAACAACAACAGCAACAACAACAACAAAATAGAAGCCATAGCATGTAAAATAATGAAAAAGGTTGTAACAGCAAAATAGCAATAACGGCAATACAAAACAGGGCGCAAGGAAGTGACGTTAGGGTAGGCTTAGGGAGGATAAGTTGCAACTTGATTGCAGTCTTTTATAGCGATAGGGTTTCGTTGATGACGTTAAGGATGAAGTAGCAAAGTCGCACCATATGATGAAGCGTGATGATGTGCTATGAGAGTTGGGTGGTCAGCGTACGAAAGAATAGTAATTGGTGGAGAGGGTAGTGGGTAGTGAGTGCTATGAAAGGACTGGTGCGTAGAAAAAAAACAGAGGGGAGGTATGGGGTTGCAACCAGTTTAATAGTGAACGCTTACATCTTGTTGATGCTTGGATTGTCTCTTCAATACATTGAGGTGATTCTTTTTGGTTTTTTGGAGTGTGGAACAGTAAGATAAATTGTATATAAGCACTAACAGACATGCATTTCAACACCAGAAATTATATGCATACACAAAAACACTAATGTGACGTGGTATATGTGAAACTATTCATATATATACATATATGCATGTTTGGTTATATATATATATATAATTTTGTTAGGATGCTTTTAAGTTTCCAGGAAAGTATCTTGGGTTTAAATTGCAAACAAGCCCTGATGATGGCCTATGAAAGGTCCCAAAACCCCTTGGACAATTTCGGTAAATTCATTTACCAACTCTAACCTAAAACCAAAACATTTGTCAGTAAACTTGAAAGGATTCTAATAAAATTATATAGACAAAATGTGTCTTTATTATTTAATCAAGCATGCTAACATGAAAGACAGCTGCCCACCCACCCACCCACACACACACACACACACACATATATATATATATATATATATATATATATATATATATATATATATCAATAATGTCTGGTTGTCCCAATTTCACATGGTGGGTTTGTGACAGACCAAATGTGGTATAATTGTAGAGTACACAATATCTGTGATAGAGCTATTATATAATATAATAATAATTAAATATATATTAGTTTTTATATGGAAGGCTTATCTGCGACCACTGGTCGCAAATAAGCATCCATGCTATTGAATATATATAAAAACTAATATATATATATATATATATGTGTGTGTGTGTGTGTGTGTGTGTGTATATATATAATTGTCTAAGTAAGTAAAGTTGGCGACCGTAGTCAAGGGTGACCCGAAGGCTCCCTTTTCGATAGCTACTACACTAAGGTGTAGGGGAGGGAACTACTCCTTTCTCTGGATTACTCCACTTTACCCTTGATCCTTACCTTATAATGCTGAGTGTTAAGCAAGGTAGAATCAAGTACCATTTTTTGAGTCTTTGGTATGACTCGACCAGGGATTGAACCCATGTCTCCCGGGCCATTGGCGAACACTCTAAACATATACAATAATATAAAACACCTGTACTATTGTCTGTAAAGGAAAAAAGCAAAACACATTGATGCACATAATCAAAAACATATATATATATTAAATGCACACGAAATTTACACAAACATTTGAACAAAATTATAATCATTTTCAGAATATTACCGAGATATACATGAAATATCAGTCAGAATAAATATTAGGTTATATAAATACTATTAGACTGCCTAATAGTGTATATATATATATATATATAGTATTAGGTTGTATAAATATTCAATATTTAGCTTATATGAATTTTAGGTTGTATATATATTAGGCTTTATAAATATTAGGTTGTATATAAATGAAATATTAGGTAGTATGCATTTGCATAATTGATTTAGAAAACATTTTTTTAAGAATAAATGCAAAGCTTACGTAAACAAGAATGCTTATAAATCTTGCACATATAAAGCAAACATTCAAAATGATGTATTAACTGGCCATTGGTCTAATGAGTAGAGTGTTCGCCAATGGTCTGGGAGAGCAAGGTTCAATCCCAGGTCGAGTCATACCAAAGACTCAAAAATGGTATTTGATGCCTCCTTGCTTAACACTCAGCATTATAAGGTACTGATCAAGGGAACAATCCATGGAATGGAGTATCTCCCTCCCCAACATCTCGGTGTAGTAGCTATTGGAAAGGGTGCCTTAAGGTCACTCTTGGTTAAGGTCGCTAACTTTACTTACTTATTTGCAAAAGAAGTATCTCGTATCAAATGGAAACGGTGACCTGAGTTCAAATCTTAGACGAAGCTGATTGCATTTCACTTCTCTTCAATACCCTTGTGAAAGACATCAATAAATTTATTCTTCCCTCCCTTCAGGAAAATATTAAGCCATTTATTTGTCACTGCCTCCCACCAGACACGACTTGACGCAAGGTCAAAAGCCCGAAGGCCGATTAAAGTGGGGATAAAGGGGAGGGGAAGGTCAGGAACGAGCCGAGACTCGAACCCTGCTGGTTATTGACCCACTAAGTGCAATGTGGATCTAATGAGTCAAGCCGTATCACGGACCTAAATCTAGCTCCGGGCACGTATGCCAGCATATAGCTTGAACTAGACCGTGAGGTCTAGTGCTATACAAGGCGTGCAAACGGATCTGAAAAAGCAGCTCGCCCACCCGAAGGTTACCCACCCGAAGCTGGGGGCCTATTCGGCCCCGAGTCTGCTCTTGGTTTCGAGCACCCATCCGGCACGAATGCCAGACGGCCCAGCCAAAAGGCCGGGGGGTTGCCCAGGAAAATATTAAGCCAGATTATTTTTTTTTAGCCTTGGAAAGTGTTATGGTACCTACCTTACGGACTATAATGAACTCTTCCTATTACTATGAATACCGGGAGAATATTCATTTCAGGGTGAAGTTCTCCCCAGCCGTTTTGGACTGTGTTTAATTTTCTACAGAAAAGTAAGTTAATATTGTTAAAAAATTATTGTTATTGTTGAAAATTATTGTTATCGTTATATTATAGTTATTGTTTTGTGACCCCCCTCAAACAATTGTTATTGTTGTTTGTGTGTGAGGAGGGTCAAACCTCGATTTGAATTCATTGGCTTTATTTTAAACAAAACGAAACGACCGCCATTTTGTCATTTGCATTTCTCAAAGTCAATTCGCATTTTTAAAACGCCATTCCCCCTAGTTGCCGTTTTAAAACGCAACTATGGGGGAACCATCCCGGATTCAACCTAATCAAACAAATTTATTACCAACACAAGACATGTTTAGCGAATCAGAACCCTCCCCGAAGCCGGAAGACTTAACTTGTTCAGACATACAACCAGCCCAGAAGCCACCAGCAACGCCAGTCTCCTGGTCGTCGCAGCTTCAAAAAAAGAAAAAATCCCCAAAAGACTACGAGAATGACAGAGTCACGAAATACTCGGCGTATTTTAAAGAAAATGAGATCCTACCTATCCCAGAATTGGTAGAGGCGGTTGAGCCAAAGACTCTGTCGTTCGTCGTGACCGATTTAAGGACTAGGAGACTGGCTGGCCTTAAAAAAGAGACGTTCGAGGAATTACTTAAAACTGCAGGCATCCCAGGTAAGTATTTTTACCGAAGGAGTTTTGCAACCTGGGATGTCTTGCTCCCGACAGAAGAAATAGCGAAGAAGCTGGCTAGAAGCAACATTACCACTAAGTACTTCCGGCTTCAACCAGAATATAGAGGACAAAGGAGAATTAAGGTCACCGTATGTAACGTGTCCATGGAGCTAAATGGGGACGTTATCGCCGCCTACCTCAGTTCCTATGGCGGCGTCGAAGACTACACCCAAATAACGTCAGCTCATGGCACGGCATACGGTGATTTCTCATTCATCATGATTTTAGATAGGGGAGGGTTCAATGCAATACCCCATACGATAACATATAAAAACACAACCATGACAGTCATCGTAGAGGGCAGGAAACCGCTTTGCTGGAATTGTAAACAGCTCGGACATTTCTCGCGGTCCTGCCCTCAGAAAGCCACCACCATCGCTACCAACAAAACAACCACCGCCACCAACGATACAAATGAAACAAATACGGAAGCTAAGAACAGCACACATCCAGAAAAAGAATCCCAACCCAACAAAGATGAAGGGTGGACCTTAGTAAAAGGAGGAAAAGGGAAAAAAGAAACAAAAACAAAAAATAAAGAAAAACCCGAAGAAATGGAAACAACAACCAACCTAAAAAGGAGGAGAGATAGCGGGGACACAGAGAAGGAGGGGGAGAAAAAACAACTGAAAACAAACTCCCCCAAACCAGAAAAACAAAAACCTCAGCCCCTCCAACCCCAGCAACCAGCACCCCAGCGACCAGCAGAAAAACAACAACCCAAGCGACCGGAACAAAACCCCAAACAACCGGAAAAAAACTCACATCCTCCACCCCAACGACCAGCACAAATAATTCCTCCCCCTCAACAACCCAAAAGTACACCTGATAAACATCCCAAAACCCCCCTTCACCCAACATTACCTTCTCTATCACCAATTTCAACTCCCAAACAATTCACCCGGTCTCACTCTGAAACCAGATCACCGTCACCGTCACCATCAACATCTCAAAAGAAAAGAACAAAATCTGCATCTAACCAATTCAGGCAAGCCGTGAACGGTTTCTACTTTTGCTCAGATTTAATGGAATCACCCAACTTAGATCACCAACTTAAAAAAGCACTCAAACCTCTATCATCCATGAAAAACATCGATCAAAAAGACATTACCAATCCTTATCTATTCAAGGGTGCAGCCATGGTGACCACCTTTGTCCGTTCGCCTGGCGTCCGAACTAAAGAGCTTTGGCAATTTATTGAGGAGGCCAGTCGGACGGACATAGTGTTGGCGGAAATGGGGCACCCCTCCCACAAAGATCTACTTAATGAATGTACGGGCAGGGTCCCGATTTATGTTCATCCCTGTTTTTATAGGTCCTTAAAGCTGCGGTTTCCCTTTGATGTCGGCGGAATTTCAAGGGACGGCAGAGAGTCTACTGATCTCTGTACCGGTTCCCTGCGTCAGGCCGTCGGCATCCTCACCCCGAAGGATTTCCGGCCCGTAGTCGACACTGAGTAAGGTAAGTTGGATTGATGGCTTTAAACCTTGCCAGTTTGAATGTGAGGGGACTGAGGGATTCAAGCAAGTGTACGCGCTTGCTTGCTGAACTCAAGAACCTCAGAGTGGATGTTGCTGCAGTGCAGGAGACTCACTTCACTTGCAGTGCCGACTGTCGGGTGCTGGAAAGCGACTTTAACGTTTTCTCAGCATACGGCAGCCGCACCAGCGCTGGGGTCTCTTTGCTAGTTGGACGCAGCCTTGATGCTGATGTTGACGTTGTTTTTGCAGGTGACGAGGGCCGGCTGGTTGTGGCCGATGTTGCCGTGAAAAGTTTCAAGTTTCGTCTGGTTGCGGTTTATGCGCCCAATATCGCTGCGGAGAGGGTTTCCTTTTTTCGTCGGTTGGCGTCGTTCCTGGACGATACGAAGCGGCTAGTCTTAATGGGTGATTGGAATGCGATCCTTGATCCCAAGATAGATAAGGTCGGTCGGGGAGCTAGTAGTGCGGGAAGGTGTGAGAGCAGCCTTGTCGGCTTCGTGACTCGTCACGGTCTCGTCGACAGGTTTCGTCTTGATCACCCAGGGCGGGAGATGTGGACGTGGCTAGATAGCTCGCCCTCTGCCAAAGTAGGTTCCTACTTGGACAGAGTGTTAGTGAGAAGAGCTGACATTGATTTTGTTAGTTGTCCCACGTTCCACTTGATGGCGTGGACTGACCATAAACTCATTAGAGTCAGTCTGCGGTTAGTTAATAGACCTAGTCTAGCCGGCTACTGGAAGTTCAATACCTCCTTACTGGAGATACGGGACTTCCGGGACCGGCTGGAATCCCTAATTCAGCGGGCGTTAGTGGGGGTGGTTACCGGGAATAGGTGGTGGGTTTCTCTTAAGCATAGGATTAGAGATTTCGCCACCAAGTACGGTCGACAGCTCAACTTAGATAGGACCGCGGAGGCGAAATCTATAGATGATAGACTTTCCCGGGCGGTGGCTGGGGGG
Source organism: Sepioteuthis lessoniana (assembly GCA_963585895.1). Lineage (NCBI taxonomy): Eukaryota > Metazoa > Mollusca > Cephalopoda > Myopsida > Loliginidae > Sepioteuthis > Sepioteuthis lessoniana. Next base: position 6,236 of record CAUZXS010000403.1, read on the forward strand.
GGACTCCCTAGGTGTAGAGCTAGCTAGGAGGGACCTTGAGCGTGAGAGTAGCGAGCGCTACAAGGGATCAGTAGTTAGATCTAGGCTAAAAAGAGTTCTCAACGAAGCTGTGAAATCGAACGCGACTGCGCGTGAAGAAGAAGTGCGAAGGTTCCCCGATCGGTACATCGCATCTGTCAAGACCCCGGACGGGCGTCTGCTGCGATCAGGTCGTGAGATACGTGACGCCTTTCGGGCGCACTTTCGGGATCGCTTTGCCCGCTGCACTGATCTCCCGCTCCGGGAGTTTCGTAGCTATCTTGCCGACTTCCCCCGTCTTGGGGCGGCTGAAGCGGCTAGCTGCGAGGGTGTGGTTACTGAATGCGAAGTCCGTGATGCGTTGAAGCAGGTCGGCCTCAACAAGTCGCCGGGACTAGATGGTTTGCCGTACGAAGTGTACTTGAGGATGTCGCACATGTTTGTGCCTATTCTGACGGATATGTTCAACCATTGGTTCGCCCAGGGAGCCATCCCTGGTAGCGTTACCAAGGGCGTGATCACATTGCTGAAGAAAGGTGGCAGGCATGTTTGCGAGGGTTTAGACGATTACAGGCCCATAACTCTGCTTAACACAGAGTTAAAGATTTTGGCCCGGGTCTTAGCGAATCGTTTACAGCTTGTCATTAGTGATCTGATCGGCCCCGAACAGACCTTTGCTGTGAAGGGAAGATCGATCCAGGACAACCTGCACTTGATTCGCGAGGTCCTAGAGGGGATAAAAGACGACACCGAATCCGCGCTGATCAGTTTAGATCAGTCCAAGGCCTTCGATAGGGTAGACCATCGGTTCTTGGCGTCTGTTTTGGAGACTGCCGGATTCAAACCGGAGTTCCGCAGATGGATTAGCATGATGTACCACAACCCTCAGGCAGTGGTGCAGGTGAACGGAAGGCGTTCGGGGGTGATCGCGATCGAGCGATCGGTCCGGCAGGGCTGCCCACTGTCTCCTCTTCTCTATGTCCTCGCGTTGGAGCCCCTCCTGCGCAGGCTTAGGGATGAGGGGACAAGTCCGGCACTGCGCGGTATCCCATTCGTTGGCCGCCTTGTGGCTAGGGTTTCCGCGTTCGCCGATGACGTCACAGTTTTCGTATCCCGCCTCCAGGATATAGAGGCTGTGAAAGAGGCGGTTGTCGAGTATGAGCGGATTGCAGGGGCCAAGGTCAATTTTGACAAAAGCGAAGGTTTGCGGCTTGGTGCTTGGAGGGGTAGCAATACTCTTCCAGGGCCCTTCCGCTGGAGTGACGGACCCATCCGCATCCTCGGGGTGTGGTTTGGGCCCGACCTCCAACTGGAGCGAAATTGGTCGGAAGTACATGCTAAGGTGAATGCTCAGGTGGGAATCTGGCTTTCAAGGAGGTTGTCCTTAAAGGGCAGGGCGGAGGCGTGCGCCGCGTACGTCTTCCCCTTGATCCTTTACCGATTGGCTGTACTCCCTCTGCCTAAGGCACATCGGTTGGCGCTGCAACGATCCCTCTCCAGACTTGTCTGGGGAGGTGCAAGGCCGATGGTCCATAGACAGGTCTGTATCCAACGTACACGCAACGGGGGTCTGGGTATGCCTGATCTGGAGAGCCACTGGCTTGCTGAAAGACTTGCATATCTGGGCCGTGTCTTGACGGGGGACTCAGTGTGGAGACGAAAGGCGAGTCGGACTTTTCCTCGCCTCAAGTCAGACCCAAAGGCTGAAGGTCGACGTAGGCCTTTGGGCGAAGCACTGTTTGTCCGCGAGTGCCGAAAGGCCCTTCGTAACCTTCTTGGGTCCAGTGACCTTTCATGGCCTCGGAAGGAGCTGTATCGGGAATTAGTGGTGGGTTCCGCTTCTGATCCTCTCAGCGAGCGGCGCGGCTGGACGGCGGAGGAGATCCGCTCTCACTGGAATTGGGCGCCAGGATCGAGCTTCTTGAACAACTCCGAGTTCTCGCTCACCTGGCGACTTGTTCGGAATGCGTTACCCCTTCGCGGCTTGAACTTCAGAGCGGGCCTGGCAGACATGCCTGATTGCCCTCGCTGCAGCAGTGGCTTGGAAGAAACGGCTGAGCACGCCTTCTACTACTGCGAGCGAGTCCGCCCGTTTTGGGATCACGTCGGGGAGTGGACGGCTCGCATCGAACCCAAACAGCTCGTGCTGCTCGACGTTGGTTACGTCGTAGACAACGTTCTTCCTCCGTATCACGGTGAGAAGCGTGTGGTGTTTCTCGCGATCCTAGCTGTAGCCCGAATGGTGATTTGGACGACGCGAAACAAGGGATTGTATGACGATGCAAACTTTTCTCATCGTGATCTGGTTTTGTATTTTCGGCATCAGCTGAGGGTCAAAATCAGATGCGATAGAAAATGCTTGGATCGCATAACATTCAGCAAAAGGTGGGTGACTGCAGCGAGCCTGGTCGTACGAAAGGGGGCAATGTTGGAGTCATCCTTCCCGCCTCTGCCTACCCATGGCGTCTACGGTACGGGTCCTTAGGGACCCCATCCCTGGTAAGTAGAATTGTTTTTTCCCTTGTAACCTAGTTAGTAGTATGTTGTGAGTCATTGTCCCCATCATCTAGTCGTTAGTTTCTCAAGATCTTCCCCCTCCCTATTATTTTTGTACCCCAACCTGAATTCCAGCCCGCTTTTATTGAAGATCTTGAACATTCATATATAAAAAATCATATTACCTACTTCTATCGACCCATACCGCGCCCGACCCTTTATTTCTTTTATCTCTGTAGATTAGTATTCCCGCCCCACCTAGGGCAGGACCGGCTTGTTTCCGGTTTCTTTCGACCCGGAAAACAGTCGGCCTCCAATTTTATAGACGGGGGGATGGGAGGGAAACCAAACGGGGAATTTTTCTTTGTTTCTCTTGTATATATAATTTTTCGGGGTTTTTTCTCCCATTCCCATCATTTCATTGTACATAAACCATATTTTGTAAATAAAAATCATATACCACCTTTTGGGTTTTAAGTAGGTTTTCTTCATAGAGCAAATGCGGTATTTTGGTAACTGCTGCGCGCATGATGAAGGATGAATGGTTATATATTGTACTGTTGAATGGGTCGGCGAATGTGGCTAGCTAGGTCCCTTTAGAATATATAGAATAGCAAGACCGCTCCCTTCCCCTCCCCAAAAACCTTAAGGCCTCGTGCCTTCTTTGTACTTACAAAGAAATAAAGTGAAGTTAACTCCAGCCGTTTTGGACTGTGTTTAATTTTCTACAGAAAAGTAAGTCAATATTGTTAAAAAATTATTGTTATTGTTGAAAATTATTGTTATCGTTATATTATAGTTATTGTTTCGTGACCCCCCTCAAACAATTGTTATTGTTGTTTGTGTGTGAGGAGGGTCAAACCTCGACTCGACTTCATTGTTTTACTAAAACAAAACAAAACAAAACGACCGCCATTTTTTCATCGAACATTCATTTCACTAGTCGAAGTCCATTCGCATTTTAAACACCATTCCCCCTAGTTGCCCTTTTAAAACGCAACTATGGGGGAAACATCTCGGATTCCAAACGAGATGAACTTATCACAGGACATATTTATTAACATGGAACCCTCCGTGAAGCCGGAAGACTTATCACTATCTTCATCGGCCATACAACCAGCGCAAAAACCACCGGCAACGCCAGTCTCCTGGTCGTCGCAATTACAAAAAAAGAAGAAAACTCCAGAAGACTACGAGAACGACAGAGTCAGGAAATACGCAAAGTATTTCAAAGAAAACGAAATTTTACCCATACCTGAATTGGTAGAGGCTGTTGAGCCTAAGACTCTGTCGTTCGTAGTGACAGATTTAAGGACCAGGAGACTGGCTGGCCTCAAAAAGGAATCATTTGAGGAATTGCTCCAAACTGCAGGCATCCCAGGTAAGTATTTTTACCGAAGGAGTTTTGCTACCTGGGATGTCTTGCTCCCATCCGAAGAAATCGCCAAGAAACTGGCCACACAAAATATAACCACGAAGTACTTCCGGCTTCAGCCAGAATATAGAGGAAAAAGAAGAATAAAAGTCACCGTATGTAACGTGTCGATGCAACTTAATGGAGACGTCATCGCCGCCTATCTAAGTTCATACGGCGGCGTAGAGGACTATATGCAAATCAAATCAGCGCATGGCACGGCATACGGTGATTTTTTATTCACCGTGATACTAGATAGGGGAGGGTTCAACACAATACCTCACATCATATCATACAGAGACACAACAATGACAGTCATCGTAGAGGGCAGGAAACCGCTTTGCTGGTATTGCAAGCAATTAGGACTCTTCTTGCGGTCCTGCCCTCAGAAAGCCACCATCGCCACAAACAAAACGACTACCACCGCCAACGATACAATGAATACCACCACGAAAACAACCACGACTACTACTACTACAGCAGCCAAGAAAAATACCAACACGGAAACAGGGGTCCAACCCAATAAAGAAGAAGGGTGGACTCTAGTAAAAGGGGGCAAAAAGAAAAAAACATCCCCAACAAAAACAACAGAAACTACTAAAATATCAGCAGCAGCACCAGCAACAACAGAGACACCAATAAAAAAGAAAAACAAAAACCAACCAGAAGAGATGGAAACATCTTATAATTTAAAAAGGAGAAGAGACAGTGGGGATTCAGACAAGGATGGGGAGAAAAAACAGTGTACACCAAAACCAAAAAAACAACAACCACAAATAGAAAAACAAAAACCACAACAACCCATGCCCACTCAACCCCAGAAACCCACAGAAAAAATCCAAGGACCATCACCAATCATACAAAATAACCCACAACGCCCAGCGCAAATCCTCCACTCCCCAGCTCAACATATACAAAAAGAACCCCCCCTCCTACCAATTCTTCCTTCTCTCTCTCCAATCACCACTCCCAAAATGTTCTCTCGATCCAGATCAGTCAACAGAATTGGACAATCACCATCACCATCACCCACACAGACAAGAACTCATTCAGCAACAAATGAAGTCCGAAAACCATTAATTGAAATCACCCTTTGTTCAGAACCAGACCCATCTAAAATCACAGATCATCAATTAAAGACAATTCTGAAACCCTTATTTTCATTCAAATCCATCAATGAAAAATCCATAGCAAACCCATACTTGTTTAGGGATGCAGCCAAGGTGACCACCTTTGTTCGCGCAGCTGGTACCCGTACAAGGGAGCTGTGGCGCTTCATTCAGGAAGCCAGCTGTGCAAATTTAAGGCTGGCGGAATTGGAGCATTCCTCCCTCAAAAAAATGCTTCCTTTTTGCTCGGGCAGGGTCCCGATTTTAGTTCACCCATCATTTTATAGGTCCCTAAAACTGAGGTATCCCATGGATGTCGGAGGAATTAGCAGGGACGACCGAGTGAGTACTGAGCTCGGCACCGGTTCCCTGCGTCAGGCCGTCGGCATCCTCACCCCGAAGGATTTCCGGCCCGTAGTCGACACTGAGTAAGGTAAGTTGGATTGATGGCTTTAAACCTTGCCAGTTTGAATGTGAGGGGACTGAGGGATTCAAGCAAGTGTACGCGCTTTCTTGCTGAACTCAAGAACCTCGGAGTGGATGTTGCTGCAGTGCAGGAGACTCACTTCACTTGCAGTGCCGACTGTCGGGTGCTGGAAAGCGACTTTAACGTTTTCTCAGCATACGGCAGCCGCACCAGCGCTGGGGTCTCTTTGCTAGTTGGACGCAGCCTTGATGCTGATGTTGACGTTGTTTTTGCAGGTGACGAGGGCCGGCTGGTTGTGGCCGATGTTGCCGTGAAAAGTTTCAAGTTTCGTCTGGTTGCGGTTTATGCGCCCAATATCGCTGCGGAGAGGGTTTCCTTTTTTCGTCGGTTGGCGTCGTTCCTGGACGATACGAAGCTAGCTAGGAGGGACCTTGAGCGTGAGAGTAGCGAGCGCTACAAGGGATCAGTAGTTAGATCTAGGCTAAAAAGAGTTCTCAACGAAGCTGTGAAATCGAACGCGACTGCGCGTGAAGAAGAAGTGCGAAGGTTCCCCGATCGGTACATCGCATCTGTCAAGACCCCGGACGGGCGTCTGCTGCGATCAGGTCGTGAAATACGTGACGCCTTTCGGGATCGCTTTGCCCGCTGCACTGATCTCCCGCTCCGGGAGTTTCGTAGCTATCTGGCCGACTTCCCCCGTCTTGGGGCGGCTGAAGCGGCTAGCTGCGAGGGTGTGGTTACTGAATGCGAAGTCCGTGATGCGTTGAAGCAGGTCGGCCTCAACAAGTCGCCGGGACTAGATGGTTTGCCGTACGAAGTGTACTTGAGGATGTCGCACATGTTTGTGCCTATTCTGACGGATATGTTCAACCATTGGTTCGCCCAGGGAGCCATCCCTGGTAGCGTTACCAAGGACGTGATCACATTGCTGAAGAAAGGTGGCAGGCATGTTTGGGAGGGTTTAGACGATTACAGGCCCATAACTCTGCTTAACACAGAGTTAAAGATTTTGGCCCGGGTCTTAGCGAATCGTTTACAGCTTGTCATTAGTGATCTGATCGGCCCTGAACAGACCTTTGCTGTGAAGGGAAGATCGATCCAGGACAACCTGCACTTGATTTGCGAGGTCCTAGAGGGGATAAAAGACGACACCGAATCCGCGCTGATCAGTTTAGATCAGTCCAAGGCCTTCGATAGGGTAGACCATCGGTTCTTGGCGTCTGTTTTGGAGACTGCCGGATTCAAACCGGAGTTCCGCAGATGGATTAGCATGATGTACCACAACCCTCAGGCAGTGGTGCAGGTGAACGGAAGGCGTTCGGGGGTGATCGCGATCGAGCGATCGGTCCGGCAGGGCTGCCCCCTGTCTCCTCTTCTCTATGTCCTCGCGTTGGAGCCCCTCCTGCGCAGGCTTAGGGATGAGGGGACAAGTCCGGCACTGCGCGGTATCCCATTCGTTGGCCGCCTTGCGGCTAGGGTTTCCGCGTTCGCTGATGACGTCACAGTTTTCGTATCCCGCCTCCGGGATATAGAGGCTGTGAAAGAGGCGGTTGTCGAGTATGAACGGATTGCAGGGGCCAAGGTCAATTTTGACAAAAGCGAAGGTTTGCGGCTTGGTGCTTGGAGGGGTAGCAATACTCTTCCAGGGCCCTTCCGCTGGAGTGACGGACCCATCTGCATCCTCGGGGTGTGGTTTGGGCCCGACCTCCAACTGGAGCGAAATTGGTCGGAAGTACATGCTAAGGTGAATGCTCAGGTGGGAATCTGGCTTTCAAGGAGGTTGTCCTTAAAGGGCAGGGCGGAGGCGTGCGCCGCGTACGTCTTCCCCTTGATCCTTTACCGATTGGCTGTACTCCCTCTGCCTAAGGCACATCGGTTGGCGCTGCAACGATCCCTCTCCAGACTTGTCTGGGGAGGTGCAAGGCCGATGGTCCGTAGACAGGTCTGTATCCAACGTACACGCAACGGGGGTCTGGGTATGCCTGATCTGGAGAGCCACTGGCTTGCTGAAAGACTTGCATATCTGGGCCGTGTCTTGACGGGGGACTCAGTGTGGAGACGAAAGGCGAGTCGGACTTTTCCTCGCCTCAAGTCTGACCCAAAGGCTGAAGGTCGACGTAGGCCTTTGGGCGAAGCACTGTTTGTCCGCGAGTGCCGAAAGGCCCTTCGTAACCTTCTTGGGTCCAGTGACCTTTCATGGCCTCGGAAGGAGCTGTATCGGGAATTAGTGGTGGGTTCCGCTTCTGATCCTCTCAGCGAGCGGCGCGGCTGGACGGCGGAGGAGATCCGCTCTCACTGGAATTGGGCGCCAGGATCGAGCTTCTTGAACAACTCCGAGTTCTCGCTCACCTGGCGACTTGTTCGGAATGCGTTATCCCTTCGCGGCTTGAACTTCAGAGCGGGCCTGGCAGACATGCCTGATTGCCCTCGCTGCAGCAGTGGCTTGGAAGAAACGGCTGAGCACGCCTTCTACTACTGCGAGCGAGTCCGCCCGTTTTGGGATCACGTCGGGGAGTGGACGGCTCGCATCGAACCCAAACAGCTCGTGCTGCTCGACGTTGGTTACGTCGTAGACAACGTTCTTCCTCCGTTTCATGGTGAGAAGCGTGTGGTGTTTCTCGCGATCCTAGCTGTAGCCCGAATGGTGATTTGGACGACGCGAAACAAGGGATTGTATGACGATGCAAACTTTTCTCATCGTGATCTGGTTTTGTATTTTCGGCATCAGCTGAGGGTCAAAATCAGATGCGATAGAAAACGCTTGGATCGCATAACATTCAGCAAAAGGTGGGTGACTGCAGCGAGCCTGGTCGTACGAAAGGGGGCAATGTTGGAGTCATCCTTCCCTCCTCTGCCGGCCCATGGCGTCTACGGTACGGGTCCTTAGGGACCCCATCCCTGGTAAGTAGAATTGTTTTTCCCTTGTAACCTAGTTAGCAGTATGTTGTGAGTCATTGTCCCCATCATCTAGTCGTTAGTTTCTCAAGATCTTCCCCCTCCCTATTATTTTTGTACCCCAACCTGAATTCCAGCCCGCTTTTATTGAAGATCTTGAACATTCATATATAAAAAATCATATTACCTACTTCTATCGACCCATACCGCGCCCGACCCTTTATTTCTTTTATCTCTGTAGATTAGTATTCCCGCCCCACCTAGGGCAGGTCCGGCTTGTTTCCGGTTTCTTTCGACCCGGAAAACAGTCGGCCTCCAATTTTATAGACGGGGGGATGGGAGGGAAACCAAACGGGGAATTTTTCTTTGTTGCTCTTGTATATATAATTTTTCGGGGTTTTTTCTCCCATTCCCATCATTTCATTGTACATAAACCATATTTTGTAAATAAAAATCATATACCACCTTTGGGTTTTAAGTAGGTTTTCTTCATTGAGCAAATGCGGTATTTTGGTAACTGCTGCGCGCATGATGAAGGACGAATGGTTATATATTGTACTGTTGAATGGGTCGGCGAATGTGGCTAGCTAGGTCCCTTTAGAATATATAGAAAAGCAAGACCGCTCCCTTCCCCTCCCCAAAAACCTTAAGGCCTCGTGCCTTCTTTGTACTTACAAAGAAATAAAGTGAAGTTAACACCAGCCTAACACTTTGGCAGGCAGGCAGGCTGACGCTCAACACTCTTTTACCTATGCTGTATTTATACTTTCGTTCAATATACTTGTTTCACGTAATCCTGAGTTTGTGTCTTTCTTCCGGACCTTTTACTGGTCTACAAAAGTAAGACAATCAGTCTTAGAGAAGGAAAGTTCTAAATTAAAAACCAACTTTATCCAACTTAAAAGTGGACCTTGTGTCATATCCTTCTGACTAAAAGAAAACACAATAAATAGTTATATTCGCAGAGGAACACAAAACGTAAATATACGCATATAAGTTTGCATGAATATATTAGGATATATTCAAATGTTTTCGGAAAATTCAATTTCTTTGTTTTTATGATATCGTAATCACAACGTTTCGACTGTTATACTCATTGTTCGTCTTCAAGTGTACAGTCAAAACTTGGGGATTACATTTATAAACTTAAAAAAGAGATAGAATTGTCTGAAGTAAAATCTTTTAGAAATTGATATATTAATGACTCTTTAAGAAATAAGAGACAATATTCAAGATATGCGTGAAATATTTAAAAACTAGTTCGGATTTGTTCTACACTATATATATACAAAGAGAGAGAGAGAGAGAGAGGAAAGAGATAGAGAGAGGTGAATAAAATGACCGTAGTCGAAGGCATCCTGAAGGCTCCCTTTTCATAAGCTAATATATAGAGGTGTAGGGGAGGATGCTACTCCTTTTCCTGGATTCTCCACTTACCCTTGATCAGTACCTTATTAACTGAGTGTTAAGCAAGGAGGCATTATGTACCATGTTTGAGTCTTTTTTTATGACTTGACCTGGGATTGAACCCTCGTCATCTGGATCATTGTTGAACACTCTATTCACTAAGTCAATGGGTCGATAATGTGTGTGCGTGTATGTGTGATATTAGTGAAGTCATATACGAATGGTGTATTCCAACACAAGTTAAATGTTGATAAATAAAAGGATAAAAATGGAAAATCCTTTCAATATGTGACAGCAAATTTCTCTCTCTCTCTCTCTCTCTCTCTGTCTCTCTCTCTCTGTCTCTCTCTCTCTCTGTCTCTCTCTCTCTGTCTCTCTGTCTCTCTCTCTCTCTGTGTCTCTGTTTCTCTCACACTCTGTCTCTCTTTCACACACACACACACACATATATATATATATATAAGGTTTATTGACTGTGACTAGCAAGGAGTGTCTCATTGAGTTTTAATAAATTTTTGTCTCCTGAAACGTTTAAGGAGGGATAAGTGTATCTTGTTTCTTTAAGGTTTAATGGCGTATAAGAATCCTACCTGGTCTTTTCCTCCGAGACAAAGCGCTTTCCACCATTCCCTGTTCATTGTCAAGAACAATAATGAGACATGGCTGTTATCTTCCAACAAACTGAAACGTAATACGGTCTTCTCTGCCTTCAGAGCATATATGTATATATATATATATATATATAGTTGTAATGGAATATTCCACACACACTCTCAGTCATATGGAGTGACTGTACGTACAGTAAGCACGGCATTATACCTGTCTTTGCTTCGGGAATTTGTAACGTGCCTCACTATTCCTTGTTTGTCTTATTGTATCGTTCTTGCAATAAAACCTTTTCTTTATTCTACGAAAATGTTGATTTTCCTTTCTCCTCAAGTACACCTGGTCTGATAGTATCCCTTTTAAGGACACAGCATAAAAATATAAATGTATATACAGGGTGTCTCAAAATAGATGCACGCCATTGATATGAAAAATAATTTATTACCGAGAAAAAATAATGGTGATCATTTGGAATATGTTCTGTAAAAAGCGCATCGTTTGAGCTAGAGACAGCAAATCAATGTTTTTTTTTAATTGTTATTATATCAGCTTCCAGAAAATGCAAATTTTTTGAGTTTTTTGTCTTAGTAATAAATCATTATCATATTAATATGTTGCATCTATTTTAAGACAGATTTGAATGGTTCTGTCTCCAAATAAGTAACGCGAAATATTTTTCCTCTCATGTCCAAAACATTGTGATCGAGAATTAATAGTTCTTATAGTATACTATTTTCAAATCTGAAACAAAAAAGAACACAACATTATTATAAGTAGAGTTATTAGCAGTCACATGGGTCCCATTTATATTGAGACACCCAATACATTAGATAAATAATCTGTATGTATATGTGTGTGTTTTGTATGTTCTTATATCAGTTAATCTGCCATCTCAACACTTTTTTTTTTATCAATGTTTATGGCAAGAGACAGGATTGTGGATATGTAATTATCTCCATAATCATCAGACGAAGATGAATGTGATTTTTCTTCTTTCCTAAACCCACAATTCACCTCATGGGTAATATTCGAAGTATGCAGTCTAGGCAGATTATGAACTCATATAGGGCTTATATATCCCCTTGCAAAACATCGGCAACAATATCGAAAAAGTCTGTTTCCATCCGGTGAGCTAACTTTTACTTTCGTGTTTTTATTGAGCATCATTATGGCTGTGATAGTTTCTTTGAGAAGACCATAGACTAGAAGTATTTTCTCCATCTTTCCTCTGTGTATGGATTCAAATGCCTTTAAGAAATCTATAAATAAGAGTATCACCTTGAGATTTTTTACACGAACTTCGACGGATTGTTAGTATCTGTGACGTTGTGGATCGGTTTCTCCGAAAATCATTTGGATTCTTCCAAAGAATTTTCTCGATTTCTGGTTCGATGTGGTTGAGTAGCAGAGCATTATAAATCTTAGCTACTATGGAATTAAGGGTTATGCCCTGGTAGCTATAGGCCATTCTGAGGTCTCCTTTCTTGAGGAAAGGGAGGATGAAGGCTTTTATCCATCTCTCTATTGTGTTCTGGTTATATACGACGTTGTAGTATTGGAGCAGTCGGTCGTCGAATGTCCTTGTCTTCCAAACTTCAGGTGGTATTTTATCAAGACCAGCTGCTTTCATGTTTTTTTTATTTTTATTTGTTCTACTTCGAGTGTTGTATATTGACCTATGACCCGGCCGGGCTGTCAAAATAGGAAATGCACCTATGTAAATAATAGGTGCATCCAGTCGATCAGGATATTATAACCTTGGCCGTGGATGGGTTGAATGAGTGTAATTTGTGACGCCCACAAGAAAAAGGTGGGAGTGGAACTATTATATAACTCAGTGAAGACAGGAAGTCAGTTAGTTTGGAGACCAGACCCGTTGGTGACAAGATGCGGTAGAGAAAGCCAACACCTAGCAGAGTGGGCCCCCATGCCCCCGGTTGAGCAGCCCAGGAGAACGGGAAAGAAACGCAGTTATGGCCAATAGAGTGGGGGTCAATATGTTGCAGTTCTGTTCGGTCTCCAACTCCCTCTCACACACAACCCTTTCAAATAAAGTGAGAGGTATATTTTTCTAAGAACTGTGTCGCTCGTTTTTATTGTGTGTCTTATGATTCTGCTTGCATATGAGTATACAACACGAGTTCTTCTTAAGTAAACTGTCCTAGTTTGATGTCTAGATGAGAATTAATAATTTTTATTACTTTTGGGGATTTTCCAAGCAGATACTTGAAATGTTCTTTGTACATCTGTGTTCGTTCTTCTTGGCTGGCAGCTTTAAGTTTGGCTCTGGAGACGAAGAAACTTCCTAACACCTCATTCACACATTTACCCATCTTATGTACACGTGCACACACATACATACACGCACACACATTCACACAGTGGAGAGGGGCCAGGTGTAATGATTACAGTTGTAGGAAATGGACACCGTGACCCAAGTTGAAATCCTGGACGAAACTGAATTTCATATAACGCTGATATTCTAAGAAAAGGTATGCATCCAGTTATTCTGCTTCCAGTTATGGGTAAATAGTTAGGTAGAATAGGCTCTCTTACCTTGGCATGGCAACCGGGGTAGAAGAAGGAAAACTCTGGATTCAAAACTGTAAAACTCATCTTTAAAAACTGATCTTGAGTTGCATCCTGATCGCGAGGTGGGGCGGGTAAATACACATACACGCACACACATGGAAACACACCAACACCTATACAAACACATACATACTATATACATACAAACACACAGACGTACATACACACACATACACTCATACATATATACAAACACACATGTGCATAACACGCACATACAGAAACACATCCACATATACATATAGATTCACACAAACAAGCGCACACACATACATACACGAATATACAGACAGACACACATACGCACGCAAACACACACACACACACACAAATGAACAAACAAAAAGCTATCCATATCATTATATACTGATGACTCCCTAGAGAAGATATAGGGTTATGAAATTGGAAAAAATGTTCAACTTTTGTTTGCTCTGTCCATCAGTCAATAATTCTACTCATCAAGTTTGCATGAATATATTTGAATATATTCAAATGTTTTCGGAAAATTCAATTTCTTTGTTTTTATGATATCGTAATCACAACGTTTCGACTGTTATACTCATTGTTCGTTTTCAAGTGTACAGTCAAAACTTGGGGATTACATTTATAAACTTAAAAAAGATGTAGAATTGTCTGAAGTAAAATCTTTTAGAAATTGATATATTAATGACTCTTTAAGAAATAAGTGACAATATTCAAGATATGCGTGAAATATTTAAAAAATAGTTCGGATTTTTTCTACACTATATATACATACAGAGAGAGAGAGAGGAAAAAGAGAGAGAGAGAGAGAGAAAGAGAGTGGGGGAATGTGTGAGCATTAGTTTTGGTTTGGTTGGGTTTCTTTGTTTAATGGCATATCAACCTTCGTGGGTTATATATATGGCCAAAGCCATCCTTGTAGAAGAACAGTAGTGTGACTATTAAACACATAGCTAGGGTAATTAAGGGCGTTCATACCTTTCATTTGTGAACATAATAGTGCGACTGGGGTTCAAACTCGCTTGCTATGATGTCACAGTCCAGCACGTTAGCCACTACACCACTGAGAATCCCTACTTTAATTTTGGTTTATTAGATATAATCAAAGTATTTGTTACCAAAACTTCAAGATTAAACCTATCGATTTTTTCCCAATATCATCCTATTTGTATTTTTAGGGTCAACTATTAAATTCGAATGGTGTTTTATTTCATCTTGATTTTTAGTTACTTTTTTTTATCAGTATTCACTTCGTTTGTCAATCTTTGACAACGATGAAATACCACCCATCGCAAATAGCAAAGGATGAGTTCTGGATGAATTTCGAACAGTCAAAAAATAAAATAGAATAAAATAAAAATTTAATTAATGCATCAGCTGCTTGGAGGTGCCCGTGGTGTAATGGTTATCGTCATAGGGAATGGACACGGCGTCACGAGTTCAAATCCTGGACGAGACTCATTGCATTTCACATAGCACTAATACCCTTGGAAAGGTATGAATCCAATTATTCTCCCTCCAGCTATGGGTAAAATAGTAGGACAGACTGATTTCTTCAGCCTTGTTGAGGCAACTAGTCTAGGAGAAGGGAAACTCTGAATTCAAACCTTAAAAAAAAATTTGACCTTGTGTCATATCCTGCCCGAGCGGAGGGGTTGGTAAATAGGATCAACTGCTCTAACCATTGACTCAAAAGCTTTAAGATTCATTTTTTGCTGAATGTTAAATACTTGTTAGTAATATCTTGTATATTCTATATACTTTTGATATAAACAGCCTTTTTTACTCATTTTTTTAAACAGAAGAATCAATGCCAGTTATTTATTTTGTCTGGTATTATTTTAAATCTAAATTTTTTATTGTTACCCACCCAGGAAGTAAATACACGGCAACAAAGAATCGCAGAGATTGGAAATACTAATCAATAAGCTTTCGATGAGATTAAAATCAAACAGCTAAAATTTAAGATGAGAAAAATACTTGTCATAATTAATAGTTGCTCAAAATATATTTGCTTGTGAAAGAAAAGACAGACAGGGTTTATTTAGTCCTTGGTCTGACCACAAGTTTAGGAGGAGGAAAGCTTTGCTCCGCCCAGAAATTGACCTTGTGTCGCATAGTGCACGAGGCGAAGGGGTTATGCAAAGGTATACTTTTTAAAGAAAAGAAAGAAAAATTGACCCCTGGATGTGTTTACATTTATCTATACAGAGAAAGAACAAATATTGAAATCCTAAGAACTAAGAAAATGTTCTTTAAAGAATAAAAGTCTGCGATGTTCTGTCCTTTGATGAATATATAACGGGCGCAGACTACACAGATAATTAAACGCTTCTCGCAAATACGCCGACAATCCCTCCTGTTTAGTCTGGAAGAAGTAGCAAGAGTCATTGGCCTTCAAGTGAATGCAAATATGTGTTATAACTAGAAGAAACTATTTCCTCTTTAAAATGCAAGCCTGAAATTAGTAGACCAATTCTCATACCTCAGCAGCCATATCTCATCTACTGAAAGTGATGTCAGCATACACCTAGCAAAAAGTACGGAATACTATTGAAATCCGATCTCTCTGATAAAGTACAATGGGATTTCTTTTAATCTATAGCCATGTCAGTACTATTGTATGGATGCACCACCTGGACGCAAACAAAAATCATAGAGAAAAAGCTTGATGAAAACTACCAAAGAATACTACTTGCTATTTCGAACAGATCCTGATAGCAAGAACCAACAAAAGAGCCGTTGTACGGCCACTTGCTTACCGTCTCACAAACTATCCAAATAAAACTAACGAGCCATGTAGGGCACTACTAGAGAAGCACAGACAAACTCATGAAGGACGTTTTTTAATGAACTCCCATACATGGTTCTCCCAGAGCTAATCGACGAGCAAGGACATCCAACTCTGTGTGGATATTGGTGGCAGTCTAGAAGACCAGCCAAGAGCAACGGATGATAGAGATTGATGGTGAGAGAGAGTCAAGGAGCTCCGTGATATAAGTATGATGAGGATCATGATCATGATCACATAACGGAAATAGCAATAATATACTTATTAGAATCAATCATTTTTTCGTGAATAGAAATACCAATATCATCATGAACTATTATAATAACGAGAATCCAATATGTTCATGGATCACCTAGTACAACTTTAATTCTCTGTAGCCTCTTTAAATGTTAAAAAACAAGGAGTTGAAGGTGTTTATAGAAACACTTTTCTTTTCCAAAATATCATTTAGATTTGTTTGCTTAAATTATCTGAGATGTACTTCGCTTGAACTTTTGATATTTTGATAATTACTTTAATAGTAATCTC
>CAUZXS010000403.1:27500-30000 GCA_963585895.1 Sepioteuthis lessoniana
ATTTGTCTGTTTAAAAATTATTCATATGTGAAAAAATCTGAAAAAACTGCACAAAAAAGATGTAAATATAAACGTACAAATCATGCAATTCTTGAATCTCTCGACATAAAATAATCCTATACGGGTTAGCATGCCATTAAAATAAATCCTCCTTTCAGAAAGTTTGCACAATTGTAGGCATATATGTTTATGCTGTGTTCAAGAGTTGATCAAAAAATTCTAAGCCTCACCTAGAAAGTAAAGTCATAGCTGAACATTTTTCTCGGGGCTACACATAGCCACTTTTTATAAAACTTGAAAATCTTAGTTTAGGTACAGGTGAGATTCATGGAAAGGTGTGAGGGGTGTGACCATCTAAAATCTGGATGATGCTTAGAACTTTTCACACAAGCTTCGTATGCATCTGTATTCAGATCGCATGAAAAGTGTTGTTGGTCAATTCAGGTCTTGTACTACTGGTACCATGTAACCTATTACTATCTTCCACATTACCGAGCGACTAACCTAGTTCCTCAACCAGATTTACTTAGTGAAGAGCGTATAAGACGTATTAAAGGCTGCTGAACCCTCTTTCAGGATTGATAAATTATCCATCAAAGAGAGAGGCGCTGATGCAAAATACTACGCCTTCAACAACATTTTAAATCTGGGAAATCATTATCACATACATTTAAGTGTGTGTGTGTGTGTGTGTGTGTGTGTGTTTTCTTTCTTTAATAGTATATCAGCTTTCTTAGGTTATTTAATGCCAAAGTCATCGTTGTACAAGAACAGAAGTACTAATTAATCCATAGCTGATCGAAGATACGGGTATTAAATTATGATATTAGTCTGAAAATAAATATTATAGAGCGACTAGAATTCGAACCCACTTACTTCGAGAATGCATTCCAGCTTTTTACGCCCCGGTAACTCACCTTAAATGAATTTGATATGATGTGAATAAGTGATCGTTTAACTGCCTGCATTTTTTTTTCGGCGTGTATTTATGCACTTTGGTCTCCTCAGTTAGCCTTTAACTGTCGACATCTTTATGAAGCGCATTTACAAATGTTTGCACCAATAAACATTTCCTGAATCTACATATATGATTGATAAAATATGTATGTATGTATATATGCATTTGCCAAACCCCACCGCCACGAACAGAGTACAACACTAGATAAATATTTATGCGGAGTACAGATGGTTTGAATTCATTTTTCCTTTTCTCAAACCGTTTGCTATACTAAGACTATGACTTACTAGTTGGACAGACTAGGTCCTAAGCCTTAGTAATGTGACCAGTCTAGAAGAAGAAAACTCTGAATTCAAACCAGCAGCACTCCACTCAAAAACTGACCTTATGTCAGACACCTTACGTAGCGGAAATGTTGGGTAAATACATGTATAAGTTATTTACTTAGCTTTTCTTAAACTACCACAGGTTATTTACAGTATACCCAATTCCAAAGTGATATCAATTTTAGAATTAGATAGGCGCGTCGTTGCTTAATTTCAGTAATTTAACATTAACCGGTGTTTTGAGCCTGATTTTACTGTAAATCGTTCCCTAATTATATTGTTGATAAATGAAAATAATTTTAACGAAAATTGATAATAGTTATATGATAATAACTGGCACATTAGCCATGTGGTTTGAGTGTTTACCAATAGCCCGGGAGACCAAGGTTCAATCCCAGGTCGAGTCATACCAATAACTCATAAATTGGTACTTGATGCAACCATGCTTACTATTCAGCATTATAAGGTGCCTATCAAGGGTAAAGTGGAAAGGAGTAGTGTTCTCCTCTACGCTTTGGTGAGTAGCTATTCAAAAGGCAACCTTCGAGTCGCACTCGACTATTGTCGCCTACTTACATAATTACAAATGGAAATTAAATTAATAAAAAATGCAAAATCAAAAATTTAGAATATCCTAAGAAAATTCGCCAAACTTAATATGCATTTGATATTCAAACGCCTTCTCTCTCTCTCTCTCTCTCTCTCTCTCTCTCTCTCTCTCTCCCCCCCATTCCTCTCATCCATTACTTGTGGCTGGTCTTCTAGGTTGTATCCATGGTCTGCACTGAGTTGATGGAAGTCCTTGCTTGTCGGCCAACACTGGCACGTCTATATGCATGGGGGGGGGCATAAGAGAATGATGCTTATGAGTTTGTCCTTGCTTCTTTGGCAGTGTCCTGCATATCTTCTTTGTTTTACTTGATCTGTGAAATAGGAGGAAGATGGTCGTACAACTACTGTTTTGTGGAGTGTTGCTTCCAGGATTTGTTCACCTAGTTGCACATAATAAATATATAAGGTTAATAATTCTTTGGTAAAAATAAGAAACACTACCATTTATACTGTTGACTTCAAAGGCCTCCATTGAACAATTATAAAGTCATCTAAGCATTATCTTACTCTTTTGGTAGTTGTGTCCTCAATGATAAGTAAAGTTGTCTCCCTTTAGTCGAGGGCAACCAGAAGGCTCCCATTTTAATAGCTACAACACCGAAGT
>CAUZXS010000403.1:35000-173067 GCA_963585895.1 Sepioteuthis lessoniana
GCACATCCTAAACGAGAGCAAGACCAGACGGAAAAATCTAGCTATGGCCTGGATTTATTATAAAAAGGTATATGATAGGATTCCGCAAAACTGGAAAATAAACTGCCTAAAAATGTAAAAAATATCACATGAAGTCATAAACTTTATCAAGAAAACCATGAAAAACTGGAGAGCGGAATTGACAGCAGGAGGAAGAAGTTTAGCTGAAGCAAAGATCCAAAGAGGCATTTTTCAAGGAGATGCACTATCACCATTACTATCAATAATTGCCATGATGCCACTTGACCACATACTCAGAAAAAAGCACAGCCGGATACAAACTTAGTAGATCGTAAGAAAATATCAATCACATAATGTACATAGAATAAAGCTGGCGACCGTAATCGAGGGTGACCTGAAGGCCTCTTTTCAATAACTACTACTGAGAGGTGTAGGGGAGGGCGCTACTCCTTTCCCTGGATTGCTCCACCTTACCCTTGATACGTACCTTATATTGTTGAATGTTAAGCAAGGAGGTATCAAATACCATTTTTAAAGTCTTTGGTATGACGCGACCTGGGATTGAACCCAGGTCTCCCGGACCATTGGCGAACACTCTACCCAATAGACCATTGCAAAAAATGAAAAAGTACAGTAAACTCTAATGCACACAGCGTGAAAATACAGTCAGGACATACAAATGTAATTTGGCATTGAAAAATGTGCCATGCAAGTGATGAAAAGTGGCAAACGACATCTAACTAACGGGATGGAATTACCAAATCAAGGCAAGATTAGAACGCTCGCAGAAAATGAAACCTACAAATACTTGGGCATCTTAGAGGCTGATACCATAAAACAAGTGGAAATGAAAGACAAAATTCAAAAAATATCTAAGGAAAACTAAAAAGCTACTCGTGACGAAACTATACAACAAAAACCTTATCAAAGGAATAAATACTTCGGGACCCTTTTTGAAGGGGTCCAGAGAAGAACTTTAACAAAGGGATCAAAGAACAAGAAAACTAATGATCATTCATAAGGCATTACATCCCAGAGACGACGTTGACAGACTATATGTATCAAGAAAAGAGGGAGGAAGAGGACAGCATTGAAGACAGCGTTGACGCATCGATACGACTCGAAGACTACATAAAAAAACACGAAGGAGGACTGATTACAGCCATCAGAAACGATAGTGACAACACGATGGACAACAGAATGACAATAACTAGGAAACAAAAATGGGAAGAAAAAGACATTTTAAAAACTCTATGGGCATTTTAAACGACTAATAAACAACATCTCACACGACAAAACCTGGAGATGGCTAAGAAAAGGAAACCTTAAGAGAGAAACTGAATCTTTTCAAATAGCAGCACAGAACAAGGATATACGAACCAATCATATCAAAGCGTGTATAGATAAGACGCAAATGTAGGCTATGTGGTGATCGAGACGAAAACATCAATTACATAATAAGCAAATGCAGCAAATTAGCCAGAAGGAGTATAAGATTAGACACGATTGGCTGGGCAAGGTGATCCACGGGGAGATGTGCAAGAAATTTAGATTTGACCATACCAACAAATGGTATATGCACAACCCAGCATTTTTCCTAGAGAATGACACACAGAAACTCTTATGGAACTTCTACATACAAACGGATCTCCTAATTTCTAAGACCTTATAATAATCAGTAAAAAAAAGAAAAAAGAGAATTTGCAAAATTGTCGACTTTGCTGTCCCGGCTAACCACAGAATAAAAACGAAAGAAAGTGAAAAGAAGGATAAATACCTCGACCTTGCTAGGGAATTGAAAAAATTATGGAACATGAAGGTGACAATTATATCAATCGAGATTGATCCTTTTGGTACAGTCACCAAAGATTGATATAGGAACTGAAGGACTTGGACATAAAAGGACGAGTGGGGACCATCCAAACTACTGCATTACTGATATCGGTTAGAATATTGAGAAGAGCCCAGGAGACTTGAGGAGACTTGCTGTCACTCAAACTCCAGTGAAAGACCGTCAGCTAAAACTGATGTGAAAAATTCTAATGCGTAAATAATAATAATAATAATAATAATAATAATAATAATAATAATAATTTGTATAAATATATAGGAACGTCTAAAAAATTTTAATATTAAATCACATTGACCTAGGGGTTAGAGTGTTCGCCAATGGCCCGGGAGACCTGGGTTCAATCCCAGGTCGAGTCATACCAAAGACTCAAAAAATGGTACTTGATGCCTCCTTGCTTAACACTCAGCATTATAAGGTACGGATCAAGGGTAAAGTAGAGTAATCCAGAGAAGGAGTAGCGCCCTCCCCTACACATTGGTGTAGTAGCTATCGAAAAGGGAGCCTTCGGGTTACCCTCGACTATGGTCGCCAACTTTACTTATAAAGATAGAAAAAGGAAAATATGGTTCAATCCCCGTTTGCAAACTTGCTAATATAAACATAGGAAAATATTTTTTTAAATTAATTGATAAAAACACTATAATATGTTACATAAAATATTTCATCGGAAAACCTTTTAAAAAGTTATATCTGCACGAATATTTTTTTAAAATAATTGACACACATAATACGGAAGTCATTAAAATTATTATAACCAACTTGAAAATAATAATAATAATAATAATAATAATAATTGTTCTTGTTGTAATTGTAAATCTAAAGGAGACTGTACAATGGGAGGAATATGTAATTTGAAGAATGTTGTGTATCAAGCTACTATTTTCCCATAGGAAAACGTAAAAGATTAAAACTTTTATATTGGATTTTCGCTTGTCAGATAGAAGTTAGGATATAAAAACCATATTCATTCTTTCTTTCACGAACGCTTAAAAAATCAAACAGCTTTATCCAAATATTTAGGTAGTTGAAAAATAGGGGTTTAACTCCAAAGATACAATGAACAATTTTGAAATGACCTACAACTCTTTGCTGCTTTGGTGGAAGATGTCATTTATGTTCAGAAGAAAAGATACAAACTGTGTGGTACACTGATTCTGTTAACCTATTGAATCAGAGATGTTATTTTATTGCTAGATGTAGGCATATAAATCAATTTAGACTGGTTTGAAAAATAACGGAATAAATAAATAATAAATAAATAACTGTGACTAATTAAAGTGATAAATGAATAAGTATTTGAATTAATAGAAGTAAATTTTTGGCCCTGTTATTTTAATGTAATTTGTTGGGGGGTTACTGTGAAAAACATTAGTTTTACATTGAATTATTTCATTTTAATGATTAAAATTTGATGTACTAAAATAAGATATGTCTGAAAAAAAATCATAAAATTTTTATATCATACATTGGATTGTTAGACATGTATTTTTGTAGCTGTAAATTTTTTCTGTTAAATTTGAGGTATGATGAAACCGGGTGTTTTATATATGTACATACCAAAATAAGTTGATACTTATAGCAAATTATTGGATGGGTTAGGTCTATGTAGGCAAAATAAAGGTGTTTTCTTTAGTTTGGTTGTAAATGTTAAAGAGTTATTTTCATCCATTTTCTTGTTTGATCTGAAGAAGTCCTGTTAATTTTTTAGTGCATTGATTTATGTCAATGCTTTTTAACAGGATGAAAATAAATTTATAACCTTAATGTAACCAGTTAATTTTTATTTTAATATATATATATATATATATATATATATATATATATATATATATATATATATATATATATATATCGAAGTGGAAAACCATTGACTTGGAGTATCCAATCTGAGTACTCACTGTCAACAGTTATTGATGTGTAATTAATTTGGGATTAAAAACACATCAACACTTAACGTGCAGCGCTAAAAAATCTTTTTATATAAAAATAAAAATAATAAATTCACTTCCTTGGTGTCATTATGAATTTATTTCTGGTTGTGAAACCATCATCAGAGGAAAAAAATTATTTGGGTGTTCTTGTATTGCTTCTGGCGAGAATGGGATTTGAAAAAAAATTTGGTTTTTCAAATTTCAGTAGTATGCAAAATAGAGGTCACGGTTTTTTTATAGGATTGTATAAACATTATATAAAGGAAAAAAATAAGGGATATAATATCTCCACCATTAAAATTTTTTTTCTTGATTAAAAAATATAAAGAATATTAAAGAACTACTTTAATTAAAAAGTTATTCTAATTTTAAAGAAAATAAAAATAAGAATGTTTTTCAAATTCCATTCTTGCTGGAAGCAATATAAGAATACCCAAATAAAAGTTCTATCATCTGATGATGGTTTTACGACCAGAAATAAATTTATAATGAAACCAAGGAAGTAAATTTTTTCTCTTCATTTTTTTGTTATATATATATATACATATATATATATATATATATATATATATATATATATATATATATATATATTCTTACACACATACACATAAATATATATATATTTGTGTGTATGTGTGTGACATATGTCCAATTGCATCTCTCTCTCTTTCTCTCTCTCTCACTCTCTCTCAATATATATATATATATTCTTACACACATACACATACACATAAATATATATATATATTTGTGTGTATGTGTGTGACATATGACCAATTGCATCCCTCCCCCCTCTCTCTCTCTCTCAATATATATATATATATATATATATATATATATATATATATATACAATGGGTAAGTTATCGTCTAATTATGCAAAATTGAAAATAACACTGACATGTTAATTTTTTAAGATATATTTACCGAAATTTCATGAAAACAGTTTGCAATACTATGGATAAAATATATTCATAAAATCACTATTTTGCTTTAATGACGGTCACCAGACGACTTTAGTGTTTTCTTGCAAATTTTTACAACAGTCTCTTCGCTCAATTAAGGAAATGCTACCGTTATCCTTGTTCATCTTTGGCGTTGCACGAACTTTTATAGACATCTCACTCAACTGTACCTTACGCCAAATTATCAAGGAGGTTGGAGTCTGGCGGAGTTTGGCGGCCAGATATTAGGAATGATGTGGTCATAGAAATTTTATCGCAACAAAGACTAGGTTGTCCTGATTGTGTAGCAAAGCCCTGTTGATGCAAAGCCCTGTTGCTTAACGTAGTCTTCCAGCAGCCATACTCTCAACCAAGGTCAGCACCAATTTCTCCAGTCATCAAATGTTGGCCTCCATGTTGAGTCAGAGGCCAAGTTCGAAGATGAATAGAGGCATTATGTCAACACCCTTAGTGATCACTCCAAACACTATGATGATTGCTGGGTGTTTGATTTTCATCCATATCGGTACATATTGTAAGAACAGAGCAAGCTAACAGTTGTTCTGTGCGTTCACTATCTGATTCTCGCAGTATTTTTTTCTCATCTGAGAAAAACCAAAGTATGTTCGGTTGGTGAGGATACTTGAAGTTGTTCTAAAACGTTTTAGCGTGGTTTCTCCTCTTTTCCTTCATGGCCTGTTATAAAAACTGTTCCTTCATCATCTTTTATGAGAAATATTTAATGTCTTCATGCACTACCGGCTTGATAAGAAGCTCAGATACTCCCATGTCCCTGTCTATTAACCTGATTGACTTGATGCAATTGTTGTCTTTCATAGCATGGATCTCTTCCACAAATTCGGAAGTTCTTTTTTTCTCAGAAGGATCATAGAGAGGCTTCCAAGTTATCGTACCTTCGTAATCAGCATTGGAATCATCGAACTCTTTTCGAATCTTCTGCTTTGTCCTCAGATTAACACTTAGACATTCAGAAATATTCATAGTGGAACTTTCCTTGTTGCTATACATCATGTCGTTTCTAAATTTCTGGAAAAGGGCGTCATGGCGCTGTTTTCCACACTGATAGTGCCCAACTGACTCTAATTTGATGTACAATAGAGAGAAAATCTTAAAAAACAAAGTGCATGTGCAAAATTAATTATTTAAAACGGAAACTGTTCACTCATCTCACTCTCTCTCTCTCTCTATATATATATACATATATATATATATATATATATATATATATATATATATATATATATATAACCAAACAAAGTATTTATGAAAAGAAAGGATGACCTAGAACTATAAAACGTACATCGTATCGTGTATATGTGGGAAAATATACTTGTATACACACACGTGTGTGTGTGTGTGTGTGTGTGCGCGCGCGCGCGTTTATATGTGTTCACGCATATATTTGTATATAAACACATATAATTAATGTATATACAAATTTTGATCAAAAGTTAATTTTTTAATCTGTTAAAATTTAAAATCTATAATCTAAACGAATACGAATGCATAACTAAGTAAATCATACAATAAAATTGTGATTTGTAGACAACTGTTTAGATCTCTAGACTTTGTCCACAATAATCAATACAAACCTCGACAAAATTATGTAGCCAGTCCTGATATTTTTAAACGAAATTTTTTCGGTGAAACACACTGTTAGTGCACCCTCTTTTTATTCAATAGACCAATCCCCATGCCACTTTTCCTTCTTTTTAATATTTGAAAACATAGCGCACACTCAAAACAGATAAAAAGAAGTTTATTCAATGGAAAACTTGTCAGAATAAGTTTGTTGAATGACAATGGGGAGGGAATATTTGGTTCTGGATTGGTTTGGTTTCTTCGATTAAGAGCATATCAATATTCGTGGCTTATTAAATACAAAAGCCATCCTTGCAGGAGTTTAGTGGTACTATTTAACTTGGGGATATAGCTTGGGGATATAGGATTCATATCTTTCCTGAGGGTATTAATTCGAGATTAAATGCAATAGTGCGACTAGAGTTTGAACTTGCCAACTATGATGTCGCAGATCCAGCAGGTTAGCAAAGTACGTTATGGGGACTCCCTCCAGGGACTATTTAAATGAAAATATTTCTGCCTTGAAAAAAACAACTTTAATCTTGATACATTTTTTAATATACGTCGTATATGCTTGTATATGGACTCATCTGTACATACGCAATTTCTATTTCGATTTCTCTATTTTCTTTCTGAGCAATGTTGAATAATGCCTCCTTTTTTTTTTCTTTTCTCTTTTTCGTTTTTTTTTTTTTTTTTTTTTTTTTTTACTCTCCACTTGTTTTTATCTTTACTTTTGTCTCACTTTTTATTCCCTTTTACCTCTTTTCTTTTCTCCTTTCTCTTCTCTCCTTTTTCTTCTCTCTTTTTTCTTTTCTACTTTCTCTTCTCTCCTTTTTCTTCTCTCCTTTTTCTTCTCTCCTATTTCTTTTCACCTTTCTCTTCTCTCCTTTTTCTTCTCTCCTTTTTCTTCTCTCCTATTTCTTTTCTCCTTTCTTTTCGCTCCTTTTTCTTCTCTCTTTTCTCTTCTCCCTTTTCTCTTCTCTCCTTTGTCTTCTCTCCTTTTTCTTATATCCTTTTTTCTCCTTTTTCTTATATCCTTTTTCTTTTCTGCTTTCGCTTCTCTCCTTTTTATTCTCTCCTTTCTCTTCCCTCCTTTTACTTCTCTCCTTTATCTTCTCTCCTTTTACTTCTCTCCTTTTTCTTCTCTCCTTTTTCTTTTCTCCTTTCTCTTCTTTCCTTTTTCTTTTCTCCTTTCTCTTCTCTCCTTTTTCTTCTCTCCTTTTTCTTCTCTCCTTTTTCTTCTCTCCTTTTTCTTTTCTCCTTTCTCTTCTTTCCTTTTTCTTTTCTCCTTTCTCTTCTCTCCTTTTTCTTCTCTCCTTTTTCTTCTCTCCTTTCTCTTCTCTCCTTTTTCTTCTCTCCTTTTTCTTTTCTCCTTTCTCTTCTTTCCTTTTTCTTTTCTCCTTTCTCTTCTCTCCTTTTTCTTCTCTCCTTTTTCTTCTCTCCTTTTTCTTTTCTCCTTTTTCTTTTCTCCTTTCTCTTCTCTCCTTTTTCTTCTCTCCTTTTTCTTCTCTCCTTTTACTTCTCTCCTTTTTCTTCTCTCCTTTTTCTTTTCTCCTTTCTCTTCTCTCCTTTTTCTTCTCTCCTTTCTCTTCTCTCCTTTTACTTCTCTCCTTTTTCTTTTCTCCTTTCTCTTCTCTCCTTTTACTTCTCTCCTTTTTCTTTTCTCCTTTCTCTTCTATCCTTTTTCTTTTCTCCTTTCTCTTCTCTCCTTTTACTTCTTTCCTTTTTCTTCTGTCCTTTTTCTTTTATCCTTTCTCTTCTCTCCTTTTTCTTTTCTCCTTTCTCTTCTCTCCTTTTTCTTCTCTCCTTTTTCTTCTCTCCTTTTACTTCTCTCCTTTTTCTTCTCTCCTTTTTCTTTTATCCTTTCTCTTCTCTCCTTTTTCTTTTCTCCTTTCTCTTCTCTCCTTTTTCTTCTCTCCTTTCTCTTCTCTCCTTTCTCTTCCCTCCTTTTTCTTCTCTCCTTTTTTTTTCTCTCTTTTCTCTTCTCTCCTTTTACTTCTCTCCTTTTTCTTCTCTCCTTTTTCTTCTCTCCTCTTTCTTGTCTCCTCATTCTTCTCTCTTTTTCTCCTATTCTGTCTTCACCACTGTCAAAACCTTTTGATTCTCCATTTTTCAAGTAGCCATTGTATTCGCAACTTCTATCCAGCTGGAAGATTTTCCATTAACCCCTTGCAGTTTTCAATACGGTGTCGTCATGAGAAAATTCGGACAGAGAGAAAAACATTCAAAACGGTGTTTCAAATTATTGGTCAGGGTGTTTAATTGTCATGTGATTTTCAAGTGTCGCACGAAATTGGCTGGGTCATGGATGACGGTGTGCAGAGCTTGAGGAATAAATGACCACGAAAGCAGAAACAAGGAGAAACTGGGTGAATAACTTAAAGATGGTGGGATTATATTAACAACATTTCGTTTTTGCTTTTGTTGATTTGATTGTTGCTGATATTGCTATTGTATTTATTGTCACTTATTATGCTACCGTATTTGTGATTATACCGTAAAAATTATACCGTAAAAATTGACCCCAAAAGGTGTTAGGAGTTTAGGAAATGATGTCAGAGGAAAAACGTAAGCACTAAACATTTAAAAGAAATGCATGAATTCAGAGGAAAGGAGAGAGCTAAACAAGAGAGAGAGAGAGAGAGAGAGAGAGAGAGAGAGAGAGAGAGAGAGAAAATGAGAAGAAGAAGAAAAACACTCGAAAGAAAAAAAAGAAAAGGGATAAAGTAAGAGGAGGATATAAAATATTTAAGCGAGAAAACTGAAAGTTAAATTGCTGGGATAGGGTAAGAATGTCAGATGCAGAAAAAAATAAGAAAGGAAATGGACATATGATTTCTTTTTCAAAATTGAAGGTATATATATATATATATATATATATATATATATAAAAATATATATATATATACATGTGTGTGTGTGTGTGTGTGTGTGTGTGTGTGTGTGTGTGTGTGTGTGTGTCTGTGTCTGTGTGTGTATGTGTCTGTGTGTGTATACCTGCAATTTTGAAATAGAAGTCATATGTCAGATGTAGAAAAATATAAAAGGAAATGGAGATATGATTTCTATTTCAAAATTGAAGGCACACACACACACACACACACACACACACACACACACACAGATATATATATATATATATATATATATATATATATATATATATATATATATATATATATAGGCGTAAATTGTGTGTGTTTAGGTGGGATCTTAATTATATAGAGAAATAAGTTATCAGGTTAAGAAGGAGAAAACTTGCAAAAGAAAAAAAGAGACAGAAAAGAAAAGGAAAGAAATAATGGAAGAAGAAAGAAAAACGTTGAAATAAAGAAAATGTAATCAGATATCGAAAATGATAAATGAAAGAATAAATTGAATCGAACCCCTTCGATTACAGACAACAAAATAAAAATTTTCGGACGTTAATAAAACATAAATCTCCTAATTGTTAAATCATCTGCATCATTTACGTGCAACAAGAAGAAGAAGAAGAAGAAGAAGAAGAAGAAGAAGAAGAAGAAGAAGAAGAAGAAGAAGAAGAAGAAGAAGAAGAAGAATTGAAAGGGGGTAAAGAAGAAGAAGAAGAAGAATTGAAAGGGAGTAAAGAAGAAGAAGAAGAAGAAGAAGAAGAAGAAGAAGAAGAAGAAGAAGAATTGTAAGGGGGTAAAGAAGAAGAAGAAGAAGAAGAAGAAGAAGAAGAAGAAGAAGAAGAAGAAGAAGAAGAAGAAGAAGAAGAAACAATAATTCATAAACATGATGCTAGTGATTCTAGTGATGATGATAATAATGATCTATGCAAGAAAGTGTGGTGGATGGGGAAAGAAATGAAGTGGAAGTAAATGCGAAAACAAAGTTTGCTATCGCGTTGAATTGGTTTTGGGAATAAAATGTTTAAGCAAAGACAAGTTAAGGAATAAAATTATGGGAAAAGAAAGGAGTCAAACTAAATAGAAGAGGAGTTGTCATTGATAGTGATAGGGTGGGAGGAAACAGAAGAACAGGAATTGGAAGGAACAGACACAGAAAAATGGATAACAAAAGATATGTTGTTAGCGAGGTTGTTGATGGCCATAAATTCGCTAATGCTGGCGCTACAACCTGGGGTGATAACTCTTGACTTTGCTGTTTAAATGGCGTAAAAATCAATTCTTTTGATTTGAGGAGTTGAGGGAGAAAAGAAAGAGAGGACTGGTTTGGATTTCAGAATCAACCTTGTGGTGTTGTTGGTGGTACCAGTTCCGTTACTGGTGGTGGTGTCAATTAAATTGACCGGAGATTGGAGACATTGATTCCTTCGTGGAAATAGAAAGACACTAAAAGGTGTTGAAACTACAAGTGATGAAAAAAAGGGAACAGTAGGGCCAATTTAGAGAAAGGGAAAAAAGTTTAAAGCAATTAAATCGTTAATTGGATAGAAGAACTGTTTACAACTTAGCAGGACTCGACCTATTAGCTCGCTATTTTCCTGTATCGCTACTGGATGAATGATTTTATTAAGTACCTCTGGTACTTAATAAAATGATTCCAGGGAAGGGGTTTCTTTTGTTGATTAAATGAAGACGTCGATTTTTAACAAACTCTGATTTCATACAAAGCAAAAAAGCTTATAAACATTAAACAAATCCTAAGGCGTTTAACATCTATCGTTTTCACATATAATGAATTGATATCTGCCTAGAGCAAATGAGAAAGTTATGGAACGTATCCAGATTAGAGGAACTCAGTTCTAATTATAATAAAAAAATAAGAACAAACACATAAATGATTAAAAAGGATCTTTTATTAGAAGAACTATGACAGTCAACTATTTGTTTATGTGTGTTTGTTTGTCTGTGTGTGTTCTTGTATTTGTGTATGTGAGTGTGCATATGTATTCGTGTGTGTGCATTTGTGTGCGCGCCTCTATGTCTGTGTGTGTGTGTGTGTGTGTGTATTTCTATGTTTGTGTGTGTGCATGTAATGTGTATTTCTCTGTATTTGTGTGCGTGTGTTTGTGTGTGTGCATGAGTGTGCACGTGTGTGTGTATTTCTGTGTTTGTGTGTGCATGTGTGTGTGTGTGTGTGTGTGTTTCTATATTTGTGTGTGCGCATGTGATGTGGATTTCTCTGTATGTGTGTGTGTGTGTGTGTGTGTTTGTGTGTGTGCATGTGTGTGCGCGTGTGTGTGTATTTCTGTGTTTGTGTGTGTGCATGTGTATTTGTGTGTGTGTGTGTATTTTTGTGTGTGTGTGTGTATATTTGTGTGTGTGTGTGTGTGTGTGTGTGAATGTATGTGCATGTGTGCGTGTTTCGGCATATGAATTACAAAAGCATGTATATTTGTCTCAGTTGATGATGACTTTCATTATTTAAGAAATTTTTGCCTTATAAATTAAATCAGATACCAAAGAAAAATTTGCTAAAAGAATAGAATAAAAGCGTTTTAAATGTAAGTAAGTAAAGTAAAGTTAGCGACCATAGTCGAGGGTGACCCGAGGGCTCCCTTTTCGATAGCTACTACACCAAGGTGTAGGGGAGGGCGCTACTCCATTCCCAGGATTGCTCCACTTTACCCTTGAACCGTACCTTATAATGCTGAGTGTTAAGCAAGGTGGTATCAAGTACCATTTTTAAAGTCTTTGGTATGACTCGACCTGGGATTGAACCCAGGTCTCCCGGGCCATTGGCGAACACCCTAACCGCTGGGCCAATGTCCCGGTATGTGATTTACAGTAATGTCGCTTGAATATTTTACAAGTCTAAGTTTGGTATATTTCAATGTATAAATTGATGCTAAAACTACTGTAATTAATGTAGAAAGGCAAAAATAACATTTCAATTCAGTTTTAACTTAAATGTTCATTTTAGATTAAGAATCTCCATTAACCTAAAACGCTAAGAAAGCGAGTTCTACTATTATGTTATTTTTTGCTCTAATACCCTTGGGAAAGGTATGAGCCCTTTATTCCCACTATTTTGTAAAAAATGGTATCACTGTTGTTTATCTGTCAAATCGTGCCTGGTTAGAAGCAAACATTTCATAGCACCAGTTAAGTGATCCCTTATTACAGGTCAGAAATCGTTCTCTACTGATGACACCATATATCCCAATGTATCCCGTCGTCTACTCCTTGGAGATAAGATGGACACCGTCACGTAACGTAACTGGCATTCCTTGAAATAAGTTATCTTGAAAATTTGATAATTTATGCGAAACAACTCACATTTTGGTCGTTTTCAAGAAATGTTAGATCGAGTCTTAAATAATTAGTTACGAATTTAAAGAGATTTTTAATTAAAAGAGATGGTTTATGTATAGGTGGTATTGCAAATGCTGATTTAAAAAGTGTATAATATACAAGCAATTTTGATTATTTTACGGTAGAAATGCATAGGATTATTTTACTGTAGAAATGCATAGGAAATTGAAAAAATAGGAATTTTCAATACAAACGTTATTAACAGAATAACATTATATATATATATATATATATATATATATATATATATATATATATATATAATCAAAATAAGTGGAAAAATGAGTAAATCAGACACTTAAAAAGGGTTTAGTTGTAATATTTCATAATAGAATGAATTATTACTACAAAACCGGTTGTAAGTCTCTGATTTATCCATCTTTCTAGTTAATTTTTCATCTTACCAGATTAACCAAAATTTGCTATTTCACCATATATATATATATATATATATATATATATATATATATATTGTAAATTCATAGCTAATAATCTTACTTTTGTTGTTCTTCTACAGTTTCTACTATTTGCTTATTTATAGAACAAGATGGGCATATTTTTAACAATATTTCTATATTTTTAATAATATAAAAAATTATGATATGTTTGAACATTATTTTTAATACAACTAGTGTGTTTGCGTTAACATCCACAGGCAGTCTGTTCCATGGTATCATAAACACGCAAATTGTTTTAAGTTGGGATCGAAACCCGATAAACATAAAGTCAGCCGGATATCTTAGCCCAGAACTATGTTTATTTTCAGCGTTAGGGAAGGAAATTTTTATGGATATATATTTATTTACATACACGCTATATGCTACCGGAGTACTCAATTCATGAGAAAAAACTTTACCTTTACGTGTATGTAGCGGCCAGCAGTTCCCTACTCAAGGGAGGGAGCATATATATATATATATATATATATATATATATATATATATATATATATACTTTTATTTAAAGAATACGTTAAAAATTAGGTATCAAGGGATTAATGAAGACATAATGGATAGAAAATAATCAACATATTGAATGCATTAATTGCTTCACCTAAACAGAAAAATATATATTACTTCGATTTGTTTTGATTATTTTCGTTTTTACCCGATGGGACCAGAATAGATCTGGGAGCGATGGCAATAAAGGAGTATTCCACATTGCCAAAAGCTCCAGCATTAGTAGAGCCCCACCATCAGATTGTCATCATCAGGACACTCGTTTGGGGGTTGTCTTACTCCTCTGCAGAGAAGAAGTCGATGTATTCTACCGCCCTAGCCCAGTGAACAAGGAAAGCTTTGAATTCAAACCAACTGCAATTCCGTTTAAAATTCAACCATGTGTAGCATTCATTCCGTGACGGAAGAATGAGCTAAATACATACTTCAAAACCTTTTAAAAATGATTTTGTAAAAGAATAAATTAAATTCAAGTAATTGTCAGAATATAATAAACGCTCATCCATATCACTGTCTGTCTGTCTGGCTGTATGTATGTATGTATGTATGTATGTATGTACGAGATGTATTAAAAATATGAGAAAAATAAGTGGAAAAGTCGATGAACCAAACACTGACAACGGATTTAACAATGATATTTCGTCTTTGACGACAGATTTAACAATGATATTTCATTTTTAAAATCAAGACGAAATATCATATATATATGGAAGTAAATAATGGTATGTGTGTGTGTGTGTGTGTGTGTGTGCGAGCGACAGCTAACGGAAAAAAAGTGATACCGTCTTGTCCATGATTAAATTATGATTCTGGAGTCATAATTTCTAGACCGAAACACCATTTATACTGATCCAAAACACCTTAGCTTCTCTTCATTACAAACTCACACACAAGCATACAGACACACAGACACAAATATATATATATATATATATATATATATATATATATATATATATATACAACGAGCAACTGCTAGCATAGACCTCCATGTCAACGCAGACAAGACGGAATGCATGTGTTTTAATCAAAGAGGTGATAACTCCACACTAAATCGTTGTTCTCAAAAACTAGTGGACAAATTCACCTACATAGAAAGCAGTGTCTCATCAACCGACAATGACATCAAAATGTGACTAACAAAGGCATGTACAACTATCGATAGGCTATCGGTTATATGGAAGTCAGAACTGACCAATAAAATAAAATGCAGTTTTTCTAAGCAGCGATCGTGTCGATACAGCTATGTGGATGCATTACATGGACGCTAACAAAACGTATGGAGAAAAAGCTTGACGGTAATTACACAAAAATCTGAGAGCAATATTGAACAACTCCTAGAGGCAGCACCCAACAAAACAGCAGCAGACGGCCACCCACCACCCATCACGAAAACTATCGAAGTGTCCTGCATATCTTGTTCATTTGATTTGGAAGGTTTCAGAGATCGGAGGTAGGTGGTCGTACAGCAGCTATTTTGTGGGATGTTACTTCCAGGATTTGTTCAATATAGATCGTAGTATTCTTTTGCAACTGCCGTCAGGCTTTTTCTCTATATACTTAGTCTGCATCCATGTGGTGAATCCATATGGTAGTACGGACACGACCGCTGTTTGGAAAAAATTACGTTTTATTTTATCGGATAGGTGTGACTACCATATGACCGATAATCAATCGATAGCTGTCCTTGCCTTCGCTAGTCGTGCGTTGATGTATATTTTTCATATATGAGACACTGTTACTGAGATAGAGGAAGTTGTCCACTAGTTTCAGGAAACTACACACACACACACACATATATATATATATATATATATATATAATGTTCAATTTTTGGCGAAAAAGTGATTCAAATCGTTCAAAAGAGTTTCTAAAAAGCAACTTAACAAAATTTAGTGTAACTTGCAGTTTCACGAAATACTTTTCGATCGTAAGACACTAGTATTGATGTTATATGAGGAATTCAGTGTTTATTTGTGAGCACTGACTGTTATCACCAAGGCCTTCATCCATAAGCCTTCAACTATGAGTAAATAGTAGGGCAGACTGTTTCTTCAGCCTTGATGAGGCAACAAATCTAGGAGAAGGAAAACCCTGAATTCAAACCTGTTAAACTCCGCTTAAAAATTGACCGTGTGTCATATCCTGCCCGAGCCGAGGGGTTGGTAAATATGATAAGCATAAACATGAATATCCATTTATTTAAGTTTGGTTGGTTGGTTGGTTGATTGTTTTGTTTTACGGCGTATCAACCCTTTTCGGGTCAAACGCCGAATTAAATTTCAAACAATTCATTTTAGTATAAGTATAGTTTTGGTCAAGAAACAGTTAAATGTCAAAGCAGTTCTCTTTCAAACGATCCGGTTTAGCATGAGTATAGTTTTTTTTGTTTTGTTTAGATACATTAAAAACGGTTCTATTTCAAGCAATTCAGTTTAGTGTAAATAGACGGTTTAGTTCTGTTTGAACCATAGATAGGACCCTATTAGATGCTACCACTCCAGGTTAGAGTAAACCTGGGAGTGATGTCAATGAAGGGGTACTCCACATTCCCCAAATTTCCAGCATTACTGAACCCTCACCATCAGATTGTTTAGTGTCATATCCAGGACACTCGTTGGTGGTGAGGGTCTTACTCCTCTGCAGAGAAGCTGTCGGTGTATTTTACAGCCCCAGCCGACTGGGCAAATTTATTTAAAGCATGAGACCTTGTAGCGTAGTAATTAACGCGCTGGACTATGACATCGCACCAAACGAGTTCGAACTAATACTCTCGAGAAAGGTGTGAAAGCCTTTATACCCTCCAGCTATTGGTTAAAGAGTACTATGACTATCCTTCTACGATAATGGCTTAGGCAGCAAGTAACCTACAAAGGTTGATATGCTATTAAACAAAGAAACCAAACCATTTATTTATTTATATATTTATACCTACATTCATATTTTTCTAGACATAGTTAGTAAACACAGTATGTACCAACTATCTTATAATCACATCAACATTTACTAAAAATCTCGGAATTCTTCAGACACGCCTATTCTGGAAGAGTAATTATACCGAGCTTCTCCAACAATCAGAAATTTTTTATCCTATTCCGCAAGATCGCGCCGAATTTAAAATCATTTCCCATTCAACTATCGATAAATTATTGAATTTGTCTTTATATTCCTATACGAAACTTTGTCAGCTATTGCATGACATTTTTTTTAACATAGATATGTAGTTATGGGGCTTCTGTTTTTAAAAGTGTTTAATAGACACTACACACACACACACACACACACACACACACACACACACATACACACACATATATATATATATATATATATATATATATATATATATATATATATATACCATGTTTTGCCTATCTTTACAATGGGTTTGTATAACATTCTCCGGTAAATATTTGCCAGTAATAAGTCATTCATTTTTCTGTTTTACAACCATTGCACCGCTTTTTGTGAGTGCATTTTTATTAACTGTATCATGTTGTCATTGTAGCCATAACTTAATGTAAGTGCGTTATCAAATATTTTGTTTAATTTAGTGCTTTTGTTTGTCATTTAAATTTATAAAAATTCTTCCTACTTATGTTTCGCCAACATTGTTGAAGGACGCATTAAACCAAGTAGAATTTATTCTTCTTCTTTTACTAATTTTGTTATTATCTTTATTATTACCATAATTATTTTACGGGAGGTGTCCGTGGTGTAGTCGTTATCGCCGTAGGAAATGAACACGGCGATACGAGTTCAAATCCTGGACGAGACTGATTGCATTTCACATAGCACTAATACCCTTGGGAAAGGTATGAATCCAATAATTCTCCCTCCAGCTATGGGTAAATAG
Organism: Sepioteuthis lessoniana; assembly: GCA_963585895.1. Taxonomy (NCBI): domain Eukaryota; kingdom Metazoa; phylum Mollusca; class Cephalopoda; order Myopsida; family Loliginidae; genus Sepioteuthis; species Sepioteuthis lessoniana. The sequence goes on from CAUZXS010000403.1 coordinate 52,392, forward strand.
TAGGACAGACTAGGTTCTTCAGCCATGGTTAGGCAACTAGTCTAGGAGAAGGAAAAACTCTGAATTCAAACCTGCTAAACTCCGCTTAAAAATTAACCTTGTGTCATATCCTGCCCGAGCGGAGGGGTTGGTAAATAGTACCATAATTATTTTACTCATTTGAGAATTCTTCACACTGGTGTTAGCTGATGGTTTTCCACTGTATATTTATCATACGTCCCACCAACGTACGAATGTGGCACAAGGCCGTTTTTAAGGTGGGTACGGTCGCAGGGCCGAATCCCACACGCGTCCGGCAAGGCCAAAAATACCTTCGGCCCCGTCGGCATTACCCTTATTAGGGGCGCCTCAGGCGCCAGGCAATAAACCCAACTCCTCGAAGGGTAAAAGCCTGGGGGGAGGACCCCCTGAGGCCGGAGGAACTCTCCAGTGCCGAGGCCCACACGGCAGAACTGCCCCGAGGTCCGACGGCCTACCGAATGCGACCCAACAACTGGAGAAGAAAGGTCATACACGACATCTTAAGAGCGTCGTGAGCCACTGGAGTCTGAGTGAAACCAAATCTCCTGGACTCTTCTTAGTATTCTGGTCAATCTGAACTGTGTAATAGTTTGGATGGTCTCCACTCGTCCTCTTATTTCCAAGTCTTCTTATCCCTGTACCAATCCATTTGTGACTGTACTAAGTGAATAAATTACAATTGGTATAGCCGTTACTTTCATGTTCCACAGTTTTTTTTCAGTTCTCTACCAAGGTCTAGGTATATATCTTCCTCTTCGCTTTTCTTTCAATTTTACCCTGTGGTCAACCAGAATTGCAAAGTCCACAATTCAGCAGGTTCTCTTTTTCTTGCTGACTATCACTAGATCTGGTCGTCAAACCGAGATTAGATGATTTGTTTATATCTCAAAATCCCAGATACGTTTCTGCATCTCATTTTCAAGGAGGGATTCCAGGTTGTACATATACCATTACTTTTTATCTTCAAATTTAAATTTCTTGCTCAATTCCCTGTGGATCACCTTCCCACCTATTCATATCTAGTCTTATACTCTCTTTGCACTAATTTGCAACATTCGCTTATTGTGATTGATCGTTTCGTCTCGATCACCACTTTTTCTATTTTGTTGAGTCTTGTCTATTTTTGCTTCGGCATAGTTAGACCTTTTGGCGTTGTTTTGTGCTACTATCAGAAGAAATTCAGTTTCTCTTTTCAGGTTTCCCTTTCTCTTTCCAAGAGTTTTGTGTGAGATTTCATTTGGTAGTCACTTAAAACGTTTATAGAGTTGTTTTTCTTCCCATTTTTGTTCACTAGTTTTTTTTGTTTGGTTAATCTTTTCTTAGACTGTATTGTTTCTGGTGGTTGTAATCAGTCTTCCTTTGCACTTTTCTATATAGTCTTCTAATCGTTGTATCGATGCTATCTTGAATACTGGCAAGACCTCTTCTTCCTCCTTTTATTCATACAGTCTATCTACATCATCTCTGGTATGAGTTTTCTTGTTCCCTGGTCCATTTGTTGAAGTTCTCTTATCTGATTTAAGAATAGTCCCGAGTATCTTACAATGGGGAAAGCCCAGGTGTTTATCCTTTTGATGAGATTTTTACTATGTAGTTTGGTTTTGAGAGTTATTCATTTTTAATTTTCCCTTTTCACTTCCGCATATTTAATGGTGGTATTTGTAGTTTTCCAATTCTCAGAGTTGTTACTATTATTATTATTATTAGTAGTAGTAGTATGTTACCCCTTGAAAGTTTTTCACATCAGTTTTAGCAGATGGTTTTCCACTGGAGACTGAGTGATAGCAAGTCCCCCCAAGTCTCCAGGACTCTTCCCAGTATTCTTGCCGATCTCAACAATGCAGTAGTTTGGATGGTCTCCATTCGTCCTCTTATTTCCACATCCTCCAGTCTCTTTATTTATCCTTAAGTAACTGTACCAAGGGCACCTATTACCGTTGGTATAAACGTCACCTTAATGTTCCACAGTTTTTTCAGTTATTATTATTATTATTATTATAGTTACTCCTTGAGAGTTTTTCCCATAGATTTTGACTTATAGCAACTCTCCTCAAGTCTCCATGATTCTTCTCAGTATTCTAGCCGATCTCAACAATGTAGTTGTTTGGGTGGTCTCCACTTGTCCACTTATTTCCAAGTCCTCCAGTCTTTGTATCAATCCTTTGGTGATTGTATCAAGAGCACCAATTACAATTGGTATAATCGTCACTTCTATATTCCACAGTTTTTTTTCAATTAACCTTGCAAGATATTTATCCTTCTTTTCACTTTCTTTCAATTTTACTCTATAGTCAGCCGGAATAGCAAAGTCCACAAATTCTCTCTCTCTCTCTCTCTCTCTCTCTCTCTCTCTCTCTCTCTCTCTCTCTTTTTTTTTTTTGTTCGTTATTATAAGGTCTGGTCGTCTGGCAGAGATTATGTGATTCGTTTGTATATCAATATTCCAGAGGAGTTTGGGTGTGTCATTTATTATTATTATTTACTCCTTGAGTTTTTCACATCAGTTTTAGCTGATGGTCTTTCACTGGAGTTTGAGTGACAGCAAGTCTCCTTAAGTCTCCAGGACTCTTCTCAGTATTCTAGCCGTTCTTAATAATGCTGTAGTTTGGGTGGTCTCCGCTCCACTTCCAACATCCAAATCCTCCAGTCCCTTTAATGATCCTTTAGTTACAGTACCAAAAGCTCCAATCCCGATTGGTATAATTGTCACCTTCCTGTTCCATGTTTTTTCAATTCCTTTGCAAGGTCGAGGTACTTATCCTTCTTTTAACATTCTTTCAGTTTTATTCTGTGGTCAGCCGGAACAGCATAGTAGACAATTTTTCAAATTGTCTTTTTTTGTTGATTATTATAATATCTGGTCTTCTGGTCGAGATTAGGGGATCCGTTTTCTTCCAGGCAGCGGTCACATCGATACTGTTATATGGCTGCACTACATGGACGCTAACAAAGCGGCTGGAAAAGAAGCTGGACGGCAATTACACAAGAATGCTACGTGCAATCTTAAACAAGTCCTGGCTGAAACACCCCACAAGACACCAACTGTACGGCTACCTGCCCCCTATCACGAAAACTATTCAAGTTAGACGAACCAGACATGCAGGACACTGCTGGAGAAGCAGGGACGAACTCATAAGAGATGTACTCTTGTGGACCCCCACACATGGCAGTGCAAAAGCAGGACGACCAGCACGAACATACATTCAGCAGCTATGTGAGGATACGGGATGTTGTCCTGAAGACCTACCTAGAGCAATGAACGATAGGGAGGAGTAGCGAGAGAGGGTCAGGGATATCCGTGCTACCAGCGCGATATGATGATGATTATTATTATTATCTTGACAACAGAGGTATGTTCTTGTTACTGCTAAGAAGTGGCTTTTTATCAAATTCTCTCTTCTCTTCAAGACTGTTATCTATATCATTACTACTAGTATCACACACACACACACAGATATATATATATATATATATATATATAGTCATCCACAGACAGATCTGTTTCGTTCGATCAGAACTCATTAGTGTGGCTAGACATACTAGCTTCCCGTAGCTGGGATCGAAACCCGGTTGACTCAAACGCCAATCCGAGACTCTAGCTTTTATATATATATATATATATATATATATATATATATATATATATATATATATATATACTTTTCTCTCTCTATATATATATATATATATGGTAACATATTTGAATTGAGAATAATCACTGAATATTGAGAGACAGCAAAACTCAAAATTCTTAAAACCTTTCGCAGACTCTCTAGCAATCGCGGTATGGACAATTTTAATCCAACGTACAATCACAGATTTATTTAATTTCGAATTTCGTGTCATTAGCTCTTTTCAAAGTGTATCAGTTTTTATGGGCATGACACTAAACTTCATGTTTTACACATTCCTTCATTCTTAAGATATTTTTCTCTTCACTCAATGGTCTGCTTTTCCCGGCAACACATACTATTTCTCAGATCTTTTTTAACATTCTTGCCATATCCGGTCCGCTTGATTGAATAGGTAGTTGGTTCTGATATGAAAGTCTCGGAGTATCTAATTTATTTTGCTGGACTCGCTTCTAGTTGCATCGATTTGTTTAAATAGTTAAAACTAAGACGTTTGCACAGTTCCCTTGGTATTACTGTCCCTGCTTTGTTTAAACTAGTTCTTATCTTTTGCATAAGCATCAAGGGACAGCAAGTCTTTCCAAATATGTAGGAGCTGTGGTATTTCCACTAAGTTTGCTTATTGTAGCACTTTTCATATCATTATCGTTGATTATGTAATTTTTTGCGATTTATACATTCTTATAGTATTTTTCAGTGTTAGTATATTATTTTTATCAGGTACATATTATTATCTAATTTATTCATAAATCTGTGATTATGAAAATTAACATGCTTACCCTTTGCCCTTTTCTTTATATTCAAAAGTAAAATATCATTGTATCTCATTTTTACTTTCTTAGTATTTAGTTTTCCCAATTGGCTGAGGCTGTAGAATACACTGACTGCTTCTCTGCCGAAGGGTTAAACACCCTCTCAACGAGGGTCCTATTTATGACTCTAAACAATATGATGGTGAGGCTCCAGTAATGTTGGAGCTTTGGGGAATGCCGAGTACCCCTTCACTGTCATCACTCCAAGTTCCACTCAAACCTGGAGTGGTAGCACCTGATAGGGTCTTATCTATGGGTCAAACAAAACAGAACTGAGAACTCATACTATACTGAATTGCTTGAAATAGAACTGTTTTATATGCTAAAGTAAATTCTTTGAAATATAACTGTTTTGACAATTAACTGTTTGTAAACACAAACTATATTTATGCTAAGCTGAATTGTTTGTATAAGAACTGTTTGACTAAACTGAATAGCTTGAAATAGAAATGTTTTTGACAATTAAACTGTGTACTTATGCGAAACTGAATTGTTTGAAATAGAACTGTTTATTTGTACACAAATGGATTTGTCATTAAATAAACTACAAAGGTTGACATGCCATAAAACCCAAACAAACAAATAAACAAACAATGTTTATTCATACTTGAATATATCATCATTGTTTAACCGGCTGATTGGCCCAGTGGGTAGAGTGTTCGCCAATGATCCGGGAGACCTGGGTTCAATCCTAGGTCGCGTAATGCCAAAGACTTTAAAAATGGTACTTGATACCTCCTTGCTTAACACTCAGTAATATAAGGTACGTATCAAGGGTAAAGTGGACCGATCCAGGGAAAGGAGTAGCGCCCTTCGGTGTAGTAGCGCCCTTCGGTGTAGTAGCTATTAAAAAGGGAGCCTTCTGGTCGCCTTCGACTACGGTCGCCAACTACTACTACTATATTATCATTAATAAGTCCATGACGAGATTCTGAGAAACACAAAAAACAATTATTCGTTGGTGATACTATGCTCATAATTATGGATCATAATTATGGATCGTAATTATGGATACTATACTCATAATTATGGTGTCAAATATAATTCAACAAATCATTGTCAAACGTTTTCTTTGAATATAACAAAAGCAGAAAAGTTATTTTATTGAACATCTTAAATCAATTGTTTAAATAACCGTCTAAATTTCTTCGTGTTGTTTTTATATCCTTGCGTGAAAATGACGTATCATTTGTTATAATAAAATAATACTGAAAGAATCTATCTCTATTTTTATGATTATTTTGCAAAGTGATGTTTATAAAATTTTTCTATTTAACTAAATTTAACGATTCCTCTTAGCACATACAAAAACAGCACTATTTGTCTCTCATATGTCTTCATTTGCATAATTTGGAAGGAAGAATAGAAGTTAACGGGAAAAAATCGGATAGTCGTATAACCAGTGGAAAATGAAAAATGGGAGGAGCTTTAAAGCAGCCAATCCCATGTGTGTTTTGGCCTTTTAACCAATTAGAGTACGTCAAACAAACATAATTCCTAGGTACACATTGTTATCATAATGGTTTATACAATAACTTTATAGCTTCGAAGCAAAAGAAAGAATTATTATACTATCTGTAATACATTTTGACTTACTACTTCTAGCTGTAGTATTTGAAGAGGTTTGTAATTTTGCGTCTGGTCAAAACATATTACGTGAGTAGAAGTCATGAAATTACTTAGAGTATCACTAATTATTTTTAATATTAATAATAACGATATAAGATTTATTATTATGGATAGTATTCAAGTATATAAATCTAAGAGTATTTATATGAGTAAGTTATGATTTATTAATTATTTTGATTAAAATTGTTATAATCTTTATTATAATGATATTATCATTTTCTCCAAGTTTTTCACAACAGCTTTAGCCGATGGTCTCTCACTGGAGTTTGAGTGACAGCAAGTCTCCTCAAGCTACCAGGCTCTTCTCAGTATTCTGGCCGATCTAAATAATGCTGTAGTTTGGATGATCTCAACCTTTCCTCTTATTTCCAAGTCCTCCAGTTCCTTTAATAGTCCCTTGGTGACTGTACCAAGCACACCATTCACAAATGGTATCACCATTACTTTCATATTCCATAGTTTTCGAGTTTTCTAGCAAGATCTAGGTATTATCTCTCTTTTATAATTACTACTATTTTACTCCTTTGAGAGTTTTTCACACCAGCGTTGACCGATGGTTTCTCACTAGAGTTTGAATGACAGCAAGTCTCCCCAAGTCTCCAGGACTCTTCTCAGTATTCTGGCCGATCTTAATAAAACTGTAGTTTAGAAGGTCTCTACTCATCCAAGTTGAGCTCTCAAGGGATACTTTACAAGCTCAGCACATAAACAACGTAAGGCATTCATTCTAAAATCAGTAAGTTTTGTTTAGATATAGCACAAGGCTGAAAATAAAGTGCACTCAGTGAGAAGCAAACTCACTGCTCTATTGTAACTGAACTTGAAGACTAGCTTACTACACACAGTTGCGTGATGCCTATCTGTTATATAACAGTGGCATAATTGTCAGCTTCTTACAAAATCGACTCCCTATCCTTGTATCTATGGATTAAATAGTTCAACTATTGTCCATCTAAAAGATGGCTTTGGCATTAAATTGCTCGCGAAGATTGATATGCCATTAAACAAAGAAACCAGACCATCAGCAAAAACAAGAATATCGATTTTTTCGTTGGTAGGTTGGTGGGTTATTTTTATGACGTATCAACAATTGTTGTCATTTAATGTTAGTGTTTGCCAATGGCCCGGGAGATCGGGGTTCAATCTCAGGTCGCGTCATACCAAAGACTCAAAAATTGGTACTTGATAACTCCTTGCTTAACACTCAGCATTATAAGGTACGTTTCAAGGGTAAAGTGGAGCAATCCAGGGAAAGGAGTTGCGCCCTCCCCTACACCTCTGTGTAGTAGCTATTGAAAAGGGAGCTTTCGGGTAGCCCTCGACAACGGTCGCCAACTTTACTTACTTTTACTTTTGTATTTGATATATGATTCGGGCTGGTTTGGTTTCATGGAATAGCAACCATAGTCGGTAATTTAATGCCAAATCCATTTTCATACATATGAACAGTTCTATTTCAAACTATTCAGTTTAACATAAGTACACCGTTTAGATATCAAAAGCAGTTCCATTTCAAACAATTCAGTTTAGGGTAATCACACAGTGCTACCACTCCGGGCCAGAGTGGACCTGGGAATGATGACAATGAAGCAGTACTCTGCATTCCCCAAAGCTTCAGCATTGGTAGAGCTTCACCATCAGAATGTTTAGTGTCATATCCAGAAAACCCATCGGGAAAGTCTTATCTCTCTGCAGAGATCCAGTCAGTGTATTTTGCAGCTCCAGCTGACTGGGCCGACATTAGCATAATGGTTAGTATTCGCCAATGGCCCGGGAGATCTGGGTTCAATCCCAGGTCGAGTCATACCAAAGACTCAAAAAATGGTACTTGATGCTATCTTGCTTAACACCCAGCATTATAAGGTACGTATCAAGGGTAAAGTGGAGCAATCCAGGGAAAGGAGTAACGCCCTCCCCTACACCTTGGTGTAGTAGCTATTGAAAAGGGAGCCTTCGGGTTACCCTCGACTAGGGTCGCCAACTTTACTTACATAAAATTCCATTATATTTTTTAATTAATTTTTTTAGGATTATTCTGAAGAGGTTTTTGCCGCCAAATCTATATAAATTAGTCTTCTCTTAAAATATAGTACTCTCGTTTTTTGCAAATCAACGAAATTTAACAAGGATTTTTTTATAAGTATAATTTCATGTTTTTACTCACTAGAACAAGGGTATCTACAACTACATGGGTGACGGGTTTTGTATTCAACATAGGCTATATTTCAATTTCAATTCTTTTATATCATTTTAAACCTTTTCGAGTTTTTTCCTACCAGCGCTGACTGATAGTTTCTCACTTGTGTTGGGGTGACTGTAAGTCTCCTCAAGTCTTCAGGGGAGGTGTCCTCGTGGTGTAATGGTTAAAGCGATGGACTGCGGTATCGTAGTAAGTGAGTTCGTACTCCAGTCGCGCTATTACGTTCACTTTCGGACAAATACCCTTGGGAAAGGTATGAACCCCCTTATCCTCCCAGCTATGGGTTAAATAGTACCAATACTGTTCTTCTAGGAGAATGGCTTTGGCATTAAATAACCTAAAAAGGCTGATATGCCATTAAGCAAAGAAACCAAACAAAACCAATCAAGTCTTCAGGGCTCTTCTGAGTATTCTGGCCGATCTTTAAAATGCTGTAGACTAGATGGTCTCTTCTTGCCCTCTGATTTCAAAGTATTCTAGTCCTATTACAAATCCTTTGGGGATTGTTCCAAGTGCACCAATTACGACTGGTATCACTGTCACATTTATGTTCCATAGTTTTTTCAATTCCCTAGCAAGGTCCAGGTACTTATCTTTCTTTTCGCTTTCTTTTGATTTTACACTGAGGTCAGCTGAGGCGGCAAAATTCACAATTCAGTAGATTTTCTTTTTGTTGTTGATCATTAGGTCTGCTCGTCTAGCCGAGAATATGTGATCAGTTTATATCTCAAAATTCCAGAGAACTTTGTGCGTCTCATTCTCTAGGACCAAATCTGGGTTGTGCATATACCATTTGTTCATACGGTCGATTTTCAATTTCTTGAACAATTCCCTGCGGATCGCCCACTCACCATACCATGTCTTATAATATACGCTTTTTGCACTAATTTACTATATTCGTTTATTATGTGATTAATGGTTTCGTCTCAATCACCACGTAATCTACATTTGCTGTTTTTGTTGTTACTTATCTATTCTTGCTTTTATTATAATTATAATTTTACCCCCAGGGAATTCTTCCCATCTGCGTTAGCTGGTGGTGTTTCACTGGAGTCTGAGTGACAGCAAGATTCCTCAAGTCTCCAGGACTCTCTGCAGAATTCTGGCCGATCTTATTAATGCTGGTATCACCGTCACTCTCATGTTCAATAGATTATTATTATTACTATTATTATTATTATTATTTGAGTTTTTCACATCAACGTTAGCTGATGGTTTTTCACTGGAGTTTGAGTGACAGCAAGTCTCCTCGAGTTTCCAGAACTCTTCTCAGTATTCTGGTCGTTCTCCATAAGGCTGTTGTTTGGATACTCTCCACTCGTCCGCCAACTTCCAAGTCCTCCTGGCCCTTTAATAATCCTTTAGTTACTATGCTAAAAGCACCAATCATGATTGGTGTAATCGTCACCTTCATGTTCCATAGTTTTTTTTTAAATCCCTAGCCAGGTAGAAGTACTTATCCTTCTTTTCACATTCTTTCAGTTTTATTCTGTGGTCAGCTGGGACAGCAAAGTCGACAATTTTGAAAATTATCTTTTTTTTTTTTGTTGTTGATTATTATAAGGTCTGGTCTTCTGGCTGAGATTTGGTGATCCGTCTGTATGTCTATTATTATTATCATCATCATTATTTTCCGTTTCTTATTATCCATCACCGAGTTTTTACCCAAAATCTACAGTGAGGGAAGGTTGGGATTATATGTATTCTATATTTTCATGTTTTTGCTGCCCATTTTGGGTTTTAATTTTCCAGTCATTAATGATATTCTTCCAAAGTTTCGAAAAGTGAATTCTTTGTTTTCATATTAGCTGTGACTTCTAGGTATCTTATTAATGTGTTTATCCGTTCCTTTCTTGGCCAGGGCTCTCACTATTACTGGCTGGTGATAGTTTTCAGGTTTCAATTTTTTTTCAATTTTTTTTCCAGGTCTTTATAGTTACATGCTTAATTATAGTCTTTGACTTATACGTTATTATTTGTAGCCACAAACATATCAATAAGAAGGTATTTTTTTCTTTTATTGTCATTACCCACTATGGGAGAGTCCTTGAGGTGTAATTGTTAAAGAGCTGGACAGCGACCCCGAAGTAAGCGAGTTCGAACTCCATTCATGCCGTTACATTTAATTTCCGACCAATACCCTCGGGATATGTATTTATCCTCCCTGCTGTGGGTTAGATAGAATCAGTACTGTTCTTCTACATGGATAGCTTTGGATTTAGATAACCCACGAAGGTTGATATACCATTAAACAAAGAAACTAAACATTAACCTCTTTATCAATTTTTTTGGTTTGTATATAAATTTCCAGAGAATAGCAGCTTCTTTTGATTCTGTTATTGGTTCTGAGTGAAGTCTATATCATTATTCAACCGTCAGTATTTTGCATAGTATTTGCATATTTTTCCATGAATATAATGCCTTTTAACCGGGCCATTGGTCTAGTGAGTAAAGTGTTAACCAATATTCCGGGAGACAGGGGTTCAATCCCAGCTCGAGTCATACCAAAAAATTAAAAAAATGATACTTGATTCCGCCTTGGTTAACACTCAGCATTATAAGGTAAAAATCAAGGGTGAAGTAGAGCAATCCAGGGAATGGAGTAGCGTCTTCCACAACACTTCGGTGCAGTAGCTACTGAAAAAGGAGCCTTCGGATTACCCTCAGCTAAGGTAGCCAACTTTACTTACTTATTTATAATGATTTAGTTTCTCATGATTTTCTTTATATTTTATTAGTGTTAGGATTTGGGAACCAGTTTCTAAGTGGTTAACCGATGCATTTTTTGTCCACGGAATATATTTATTGGGTTTGATCCGTTTTTTATAATATTTGATTGAGGGTTTTTAGTTTTTAGATTCTAATATTGCACTGCTATTATTAACCATTTAGTCTCCGTTGTCAGTCCAGCATTTTTCCGTCATCGATTAATTTTACTATATCTATATCTGCAAATTGGCCTAATGAGTAGAGTATTCACCAATGGTCCGGGAGACCGGGGTTCAATCCCCGGTCGAGTCATTACAAAGAGTAAAAAATGATACATGATGCCGCCTTGCTTAACACTCAACATTATAAGGTGAGGATCAAGGGTAAAATAGAGCAACACAGGGAATAGAGTAGCGCCCTCCCCTACACCTCGGTGTAGTAGCTATTTTTCTTTAATATAATTGGTCGTCATGGCGTTGTTTTGTGCTGCAGTTAGAAGAGATTCCGTTTCTCTCTAAATGTTTCCCTTTCGTAGCCATGTCCAGGTCTTCTCGTGTGAGATTTCGTTAGGTTGTTGCTTGAAATATCCATACAGTTGTTTTTCTTCTCTTTTCTGTTCCCTAGTTGTGGTTCAGTTTGTCCTCATATTGTAAATGATGTCACTTGCCACTATTATTAGTTTTTCTTTGCTCTTTTCAATGTAATCTTTAAGTCCTCGTGTGGATGCATCCATGCTATCTTTAAGTCTTCTTGTTAAGTCTTCTTGTTCCTTCTTTTCTCGACACATATAGTCTGTTTATGTCACCCCTTAGATGTAAGAGTTTGTGTATCGTTATCAACTTTCTTATCCTTTGTCTGAGTTCTTCCCTTGTCCATTTTATGAATGGTCCGAGTATCTTACAAGAGAGACTGCTTAGGTGTTTATTACTTTAATGAAATTTCTGTTGCAGAATTGGACTTCGAGTCGATTATTTTTTTCGTATTTTTCTTTTTTTCTTTCAACTCCGCTTGTTTGATGGTATCATCTCACCCATGCGGTCAACAAGCCTTAATGATAAAAAAGATGATGAGATTGAGGATTAATATATATTCTTTTTGATAATCTCAGAAGAATGAAATAAAGACAGGGCATAAAATGTATTTACTTTCAAATTTCAAATGTTTTGAGTGGTGTTATTTTTAAAATTCAGTTATGGTTTTTCATCAACTTCACAAGTGAATTCTACACTCATCCGAATATGGATTCAAACATGCATATGTGCATATATCAATTAAGCCTGGGTAGGTTTGCACATGTAGGTTTCTGCTTTAGTCGTTTAAGATATGCAAATTACAAAATATTCCATATTTTTTCCCCAACATTGGGTCGAACAAGAATTACTTTTGTTGTCCTGTGCAGACACTAGATGTCGTCTAAAAAACTTGACAAGATCGATGACCGATCATGGTGTCAGCAGGACTCTTTTCAGTATTCTGGCTGATCTTAATATCTTGGATAGTCTTGACTCGTCCTACGATTACTATCTCTTCCAATAACCCTTACAAAGATTATCATTTTTACTCCTTGAGAATTTTTCACACCAGATAGTTTCACTCTGGACTTCAAGTGGCTGCAAGTCTCCTCAAGTCTACAAAACTCTTCTCAGTATTTTGGCCGACGTCAGCAATGGTGTAGTTTGAATGGTCTTCACTTGTCCTCTTATTTCCAAGTCCTCCAGTCCTTGTATCAATCCTTTACTCACTGTACTATGAGCACCAAGCACAATTAATATAACCGCCAGTTTCATGTTTGAAAGTTTTTCAGTTCCCTATTAAGATCAAGGAACTTGTCCTTCTTTTCACTTTCTTTCAATTTTACTCTGCGGTCAGCCGGGTCAGCCGGGTCAGCCAAGCCCACAATTCTACAAGTTCTCTTTTTTCGGTAATTATTATAAGGTCTGGTCTTCTGTCGGAGATTAGGTGATCCGTCTGTATGTCTAAATCCCATAAGAATTTGTGCGTCTTCTTCTCCAGGACTGATGTTGGGTTGTGCATATACCATTGGTTCGTATGGTCAAACTGAAATTTCTTGCATATCTGCCAGTGGATCGCCTTGCCCACCCAGTCATGTCTAGTCTTATACTTCTTCTGTGCTAATTTGCTGTGTTCGCTTATTATGTGATTGATAGTTTCGTCTCTATCACCACATAACCTACATCTGCTGTAGTGTTGTGTCTTATCTATATTTACTTTGATATGGTTGGTTTTTATGGCGTTGCTTTGTGCAGTTTTTAGAAGAGATTAAGTTTTTCTCTAAATGTTTTTCTTTCTTAGTCACATCCATGATGTCACTTGTTCGTCTCTTAAAACATCCACAGAGTTGTTTTTCTTCTTACTTTTCTTTTCTTGTTTTTGTCGTTCTGTTGATCCACATATCGTCAATATTGTTTCTGTTCGCTGTGATCAGTCTTCCTCAGCGCTTTTCTCTGTAATCTTCTACTCGTTGTATTGGTATGTCAACATTGTCTTCAATGCTGGTCGGTCCTCTTCCTCCTTTTTCTTTTTGGCACAAATAATCTGTCAACGTCATCTCTGGAATGTAATGCCTTATGCATAGTCATGAGTTTTCTTGTTCTTTGGTCCATTTGTTTGAAGTCTTCTCAAGTCCACTACAAGAATGATTTCCAGTATCTTACGAGGGGGACAGCCCATATTTTTACCCCTTTAATAGCAAAATTCAACAATAGAACTTTATAAAGAATAGGCCAACCACTGGAGCTGACAGCTTCGGCGATAAATCATTACATTGACATAATATACATACTAGAACGCTGATATATTCAGAGCGAAGATATAAAATATCACGATACCGGCAATGGATGGACGTTAGTCTCTGCTTCTGCAAGGAAAAACTGGTAACTCCATGAAAGGTGCAGGTATGCTTATCTGTACACGGACCCTAAAATCTCTGAATAGCATCTGATGGTAGCTACTTTTAATGGCAACCCCAGTGCAACAATCATCTCCTGCTACAGTCCTAATAATGTTAGTAAAGAATCTTACCTCATCGCCTTCTATAATGAGCTATCCTCCATTGTGCGTAGCATCCCGAAACACAATGTTCTCATATTCGGTGGAGACATGAATGCTCAAATTGGCAAAATATGTAAACCATAAATTCAGCTTACACAACTCGTCAAACAGAAATGGGCAACATCTAACAGATTTCACGCTAGAAAATAGACTAACTTGTCTCAATACTAAATTTCAGAAAAGAAAAGGAAAACCATGGACCTACACCTACTCAAATAATATTAAAGCAGAGATAGACTACGTCTTTATAAATAAGAAATGGAATAATAGCGCATAGAATTGCGAGGCATATTCCTCTTTCGAGGGTGTGTCCTCCGATCACCGAATTGTCACTGCAAAGATACGACAGAGCCTACGAAGGAATGCGGCCCAAACAACAACAATCGTATACTATGAATGGTTCCTGCTTAACAACAGGAATATTAGAGATAAATATACGTTAACACTAAGAAACAAATTCGATGCACTTCAGGAGATATTCAGAAACATCTACTTCGAATAAAGAATATGAGAATTTCATCAAAGCCCACTTAGAAGCGGCAGCAGAATGAATACCAACTAAACAAAGAGCTAAACCTAGAGTCCCAAGGAGGACGTTAGCGGGTGGAAAAAAAACCCTGCTGTCGTGAAAATCGCTTCTAAATGCAATTGGAGGAACGTTGATATTGGTTTCAATATCAATGCTCCGAAACGTAAGAAGACACAAAATGAATCAGCTAACATATACCTAAAAGAACAAAGAGAATTCATACAAAATCAGATCCATAAGAATAGAGACTCGGTTGAAGATAGACAATATGGGATAGCATGGCAGACGATAAATGAAGTGAGCAAAAAGAAGAGCACTGCGAAATCTAAACTGAGAGCTACCAGCCATGAGGAAAGAATATACCTGTGGAAACAAGAATTTACTCGGAAAATCTCCGAAAATTACGCATGAACCAATCACGAAAATTATTAGTAATCAACCAAACATCAAACAGTTTACGCAAGAAGAACTCGACTCAGTACCAAGAAAAATTAATAAGAGGAAAGCAGCAGGGGTTGAGGAAATACCCCCAGACGTATGGAGGCCAGGGAATTCAACTGCATACCACTCCAAAACTGTTATACAGTATATAATCAAAACACAATATACTGATTGACAAAGGGGCGCATCTTCCCCTTTCCTACGAAGAGTGACCTCGGAATAGCCAAGAATTACCGAGGTATAACCCTTACAACTATAGCGGCCAAAATCTACAATGCTCTACTACGTATTCGCATAGAACCCAAAATTGAGAAGATACTTGGGAAAAACCAAAATTGCATTCGGAAAAATTGATCCTCAAATTCACATATTTTGACTATCCGTCGAATTCTAGGTCTACGTGCAAAAAAACTTGAGACAACAATATTATTTGTTGACTTCTCCTAGGCTTTTGACTCCAAACACAGAAGGAAGATGGAGCAAATACTATTCGCCTATGGACTACTCAAAGAAACCGTCGCAGCCATAATGATGCTATATAAAAGCACGAAAGTAAAAGACCGCTCCCCGGATAGAGACACAGACTACTTCGATATTGTAGAAAATGTGCTGCAAGGAGACATATTAGCCCAATACCTGTTTATCATCTGGCGAGACTACGTGCTTAGAACGTCTATTGATATAATGAAAGATAACGGTTTCAAGCTGGGAAAGGAAAGATGCAAAAGATATCCCACACAGACAATTACGGACGCGGACTACGCCGATGACATAGCGCTTTTGGCAAACTCGCCCACCCAAGCCGAAACCCTGCTACATAGTCTGGAACGAACAGCTGCTGGCATAGACCTCCATGTCAACGCAGACAAGACGGAATACATGTGTTTTAATCAAAGAGGCGACATCTCCACACTAAATGGTAGTTCTCTGAAACTAGTTGACAAATTCACCTACCTAGGAAGCAGTGTCTTATCAACCGAGAAAGACATCAACACGTGACTAGCAAAGGCAACGGCAACTATTGGTCATATGGAAGTCAGACATGACCGATAAAATAAAACGCAGTTTTTTCCAGGCAGCGGTCATGTCGATACTGCTATATGAATGCACTACATGGACGCTAACTTTGGTAAACAGTTTTATGTCGTCCATGTATATTTGGTGATTTATCTTTTCCTGCGATTTAAGTATGTTTCCATCCGTGCATTGTCTGAGTATGTGGTTAAGTGGCATAGTTTTATGAATAGTAATGGTGATTTTGCAGCTCCTTGAAATATACCTCTTTGGACATTCGCTTCAGCTAAGCTTCTCCCTCCTGCTGTCCGTTCCACTTTCCAGGTTTTCATGGTTTTCTCGACAAAGTTTTTGACTTCATCGAATATTTTTCACATTTTGAGGCAGTTTATTATTCTGCTTTGCAAGACCATATCATATGCCTTTATCCAGACAATAGCTAGATTTTTCTGTCAGGTTTTGCTCTCGTGGAGGACGAGCTTATCTTGTAAAGTAACTCTGCTGTGCCTCTGGATCCTTTGCGGCGTCGCTTCTGTTCGTCTGGGAACAAACCGCAGCTTGTTAGCGAGTAGTAAATCTCTTCCTTTATTTGTGCTGTTGATATTTTTACATCATCGCTAAGCAGGTAATGGGTCTGTAGTTGTTTAGGGCTGTTCCCTTGAAAGAGTCCTTCTGCATTAATGTGGCCCTGCTTTTGGTCAACTATTGGGATACGAGTGCGATTTGTAGACATCTGTTCATTTCGAGTGCTAGTCTGTCATGAATGGTGAATTTCGTGAACCAGAATCCATGTATTCCATCATGGCTTGGGGTTTTCCAATTTGATATATTTTAGTGTTATTCTCAATGTGTTTTTCCGCTTTCGCTCCTTCTTCGAGTCCTTCTAACTCTTTCGCCACGTTGCTTATCCATTCGGCTTTTTTTATATATTCTCTTGGTTGCCATATTTTACTCCAGAATTGTTCAGTTCCTCTTGCATTTGGTTGTTACTATTTACCAACCCCTCTGCTCGGGCTGGATATGACACAAGGTCAATTTTTAAGCGGAGTTTAACAGGTTTTGAATTCAGAGTTTTCCTTCTCCTAGACTAGTTGCCTAACCAAGGCTGAAGAACGTAGTCCGTCCTACTATTTACCGATAGCTGGAGGGAGAATAAGGGGGTTCATACCTTTCCCAAGGGTATTTGCCCGAAAGAGAACGTAATAGCGCGACTGGAGTACGAACTCGCGTACTACGATTCCGCAGTTCATCGCTTTAACCATTACACCACGAGGACACCCCCTCTTGCATTTGGTTGTTGGTGTGTGTTTGTGTCATCTGCCCCAATTTGTGGGCAGAATTTTCTTTCGTTGTTTTGGAATGTTCTATTTTTCTGTATTATTTTATCCCTTGTCGATATCTTTTTAATCTTCCGTCTTTCGCCTGTACTTTCTGGTTTATTTCCTCAAGTTGTATTATTTTTTTCTTGTGCAGCTTCTTTCTTTTTCTCCCAACATGTTTCAGCATGTTACCTTTGTTTTATCGCTTTTGTCTGTTTTCGAATTTTTTATCTGCGTTTGTATCGAATTTTTGATTTTTTGTTCTTGCTCTTTAAGGGAACCCTGATTTTCTCACAAACTAATTTTGCTCCTGCATATATTAGTTCATTTAATTCGGTAATGTTTGGGGGTGTCCTCGTGGTGTAATGGTTAAAGCGATGGACAGTGGAATTGTAGTAAGCGAGTTCGTGTTCTAGTCGCGCTATTACGTTCACTTTTGGGCAAATACCCTTGGGAAAGGTATGAACCCCCTTATCCTCCCAGCTATGGGTTAAATAGTACCAATACTGTTCTTCTAGGAGAATGGCTTTGTTATTAAATAACCTACAAAGGTTGATATGCCATTAAATAAAGAAGCCATCCAAGAAGAAGTCGGTAATGTTTTTTGTTGGTGAATATGTTAATACTTGATTTATTTTTTCCGTTTCCATCTTGATTGTTCGCCATTCTGTATTTCTTAGTGGTGGCAAGGTAGTCTTTTATTATTCATAATTTTCTTTAAATTTAATTTTTTTTTTTTTGTTCTTGTGTTAGTGTTTTCTCCCTGGGGATGTTTTGGGGGAGTCTGGTGTTTCTATTTTCCGATGTTGATGGTTCAAACATTTCTCGTTTCTCATTATTGTTATAATCATTTACTCATTAGAGTTTTTCTCATCAGCATTTGCTGATGGTCTTTCACTGGAGTTTGAGAGACAGCAAGTCTACTCAAGTCTCCAGGACTCTTCTCAGTATTCTGGCCGTTCTCAATAATGTAGTAGTTTTGATAGTCTCCACTCGTCCACCAACTTCCAAGTCCTCCAGTCCCTATAATAATATGTTCTAAACGCACTAATTACAATTGGTATAATTGTCACCTGCATGTTCCATAGTTTTTTTTAATTCCCTAGCAAGGTCGAGGTACTTATCCTTCTTTTCATATTCTTTCAATTTTTTTCCAAGTGTACTTATTACAATTAGTATCACTGTCACCTTAATGTTCCATAGTTTTATTATTCGGGACAGCAAAGTCGACAATTTTGCAAGTTCTCTTTTTTTTTATTGGTTATTATCAGGTCTGGTCTTCTGGCCGAGATTAGGTGATATGTGTGTATGTCAAAGTCCCATTGGAGTTTATGTGTGTTATTTTCTAAAACAGGTGTTGGTCGTACACATACCATTTGTTTGTATGGTCAAATTTAGATTTCTTGCACATCTCCCAGTGGATCCCCTTGCCGACCCAGTCGTGTCTAGTCTTATATTCTTCCTGCGCTAATTTGCTGCATTCGCTTATTATGTGATTGATGGTTTCATATCTGTCACCGCATAGCCTACATTTGCTATTTTGTTGCGTCTTATCTATTCTTGCTTTGATATTGTTGGTTCTTACGGCGTTGTCTTGTGCTGCTATTAGGAGAGATTCTGTTTCTCTCTTAAAGTTTCCTTTTCTTTTTTTAACTTTAACAGGTTTTGTCGTGTGAGATGTTGTTTATTAGCCGTTTAAAACGTCCATAGAGTTGTTTTTCTTCCCATTTTTGTTTCCTAGTTATTGTCATTCAGTTGTTTATCGTGTTATCATTTCTTCTCTGATTGCTGTATTGAGTCTCCCATCGTGTTTTTGTATATAGTCTTCGAGTCGTTGTATCGATGCGTCAACGCGGTCTCCAATGCTGGCGAGTCCTCTTCCTCTCTCTTTTCTTGAAACATATAGTCTCAATGTCGTCTCTGGGATGTAATGCCTTATGCATTGTCATTAGTTATCTTGTTCTCTGGTCCATTTTTTTTGTAAGCATTGCACATTTTCTATGCCAAATTCCATTCCTGTGTCCTGACTGCATAATTTAACTGCGTGTATTAGAGTTTCCAGTTCTTTTTCATTTTTTGCAAATAGTTTGATGTCATCCATGTACATAAGGTGATTGATTTTTTCCTGCGATCTACTAAGTTTGTATCCAGCAGTGCATTTTCTGAGTATGTGGTTAAGTGGCATCATGGCAATTATGAATATTAAGGGTGATAAAGCATCTCCTTGGAAAATAGCTCTTTGGATCTTTGCTTCAGCTAAGCTTCTTTCTCCTGCTATCAAATCCACTCTCCAGGTTTTCATGGTTTTCTCGATAAAGTTTATGACTTCATGTGATATTTTGTACATTTTGAGGCTGTTTATTATCCAACTATGCGGATCCATATCATATGCTTTTTTCTTGTCAATCCAGGCCATAGCTAGATTTTTCCGTCTGGTTTTGCTCTCATTTAGAATGTGTTGATCTATGTAAAGTAATTCTGCTGTGCCTCTGGGTCCTATGCAGCACCCTTTCTGTTCGTCAGCGTTAGCTGATGATCTTTTACTGGAGTTTGAGTGACAGCAAGTCTATTCAAATCTCCATGACTCATCTCAGAATTCTGGCCGTTGTCAATAATGCAGTAGTTTGGATGGTCTCCTCTCATCCGCCGGCTTCCAAGTCCTCTAGTCCCTTTAGTAATCCTTTAGTTACTGTTCCAAACGCACCAATTACAATTGGTATAATTGTCACCTTCATGTTCCTATTATTATTATCATTATTATTATTATTATTATTTGAGAGTTTTTCACAACAGCGTTATCAAATGATCTGCCGGGACGGCAAAGTTTACTAATCGATAGGTTCTCTTTTTTTTTGTTGACTATGAATTGGTCTGGTCGTCTGTCGGAGATTAAGTGATTCATTATTATTATTATTATTATTATTATTATTATTATTATTATTATAGCAATTTTTACGTTAAAATGCATTAGTTTTTTCAAGATTTTATAAAATAGCAAAGTTTATAAAATAAGTTTTCTGCGATGATATATATATACATATATATATGTGTGTGTGCGTGTGTGTGTGTGTGTGTGTGTGTGTATGCGTGTGTTTACCAGCCCCTCCACCATAAGGTCAATTTTTTAGAGGATTTTTACAGTTTTGAGTTCACAGTTTTCCTTCTCCTTGATTGGTTGCCATGCCCAGGGCATTAGTGCATTGTGAAATGCAAACAAATCTGTCCAGGTTTGAAATCAGACCCATTTCCTACTTGCAGGATGTAACTCAAGGTCAATTGTAAGCGGAGTTTAACAGGCTGGAATTCAGAGTTTTCCTTCTACTGGACTGGTTGTCATATCAAGGTTAAAGAGCCGAGTTTACTCTACAATTTACTCGTAACTAGAAGAGTAGTTGGATTCTTACTTTTTTCAAGTGTGTTATGAGTGCTATGTGAAAATGTAAACAGGCTCGATCTGAATTTGAAATCGGGTAACCGTCTCCATTTCCTACGACGGGCACCTCCAATGTGATAGTATACATGCATTTTCTAATCACTCCCCCATGACTATAATGCGACACAAGATCACTTTTTAAGTCGAGTTTAACAGATTTTAATTCAGAGTTTTCCTTCTCCTAGACGGTTCACCATTCCCAGGTTAAAGAGCCCAGACTGCTCGGACAATTTATCTATTCATCATCATCATCATCATGTCGTGCCGCTAGCACGGATATCTCTGACCCTCTCTCGCCACCTTTCCCTATTGTTCACCACCTCTGGCTGGTCTTCTGGGCAACAGTCCGTATCCTCACGTAGCTGCTGTATGTATGTTCTAGCTGGTTGTCCTGCTTTAGCTCGTCCATATGTGGGGGTGCATAGGAGTACATCACTTATGAGCTCCTCCCTGCGTGCCTGGCTCGTCTAACTTGGATAGTTTTCGTGATGGGAGGCTGGTGGCCGTATAGTTGGTGCCTTGGGGGGTGTTGCCGCCAGGACTTGTTTAATATTGCACGTAACATTCTTGTGTAGTTGCTGTCTAGCTTCTTCTCCAACCGTTTTGTTAGCGTCCAAGTGGTGCATCCATAAAGCAGTATCGACACGACCACTGCCTGGAAGAAACTGTGTTTCATTTTATCGGTCAGGTCTGATTTCCATACGACCGATAGCTTATTGATAGCTGTCCATGTCTTCGTTAGCCGCGTGTCGATGTCTTTTTCGGTTGATGAGACAGTGCTTCCTAGGTAGGTGAATTTGTCAACCAGTTTCAGAGAGGTTCCGTCTAGTGTGGAAATGTCGCCTGCTTGATTAAAGCACATGTATTCAGTTTTGTGTGCATTAACATGGAGGCCAATTCCTGCGGCGGCTCGTTCCGAACTATCCAGTAGTGTCTAGGCTTGGTTGGGTGTATTTGCAAGTAACGCTATGTCATCGGCGTAGTCGGCGTCGGTAATTGTTTTTGCGGGGTACCTTCTGCTTCTTTTCTTCGTCAGCGCGAAGCCATTCTCTCTGATTTTGTCAATCGATGTTCTAAGTACGTAGTCTAGACAAATGATAAAGAGGTACGGAGCCAGCGTGTCCCCTTGTAGTACTCCTGCTACAATGTCGAAGTATTCTGTGTCTCCATCTGGTGATCGTACTTTTACTTTGGTGTTTCTATAGAGAATCGTTATTGCTGCTACGGTTTCTTTAGGTATGCCGTACGCTAATAGGATTTGTTCCATCTTTCCTCTGTCAATGGAATCGAAGGCCTTGGTAAAGTCGACAAATAGTAATGTCGCCTGTAGGTTTTTTGCCCGTACGCCTTCAAGGATTCTACGGATGATCAATATTTGTGAGGTCGTGGATCTATTTTTTCGGAAGCCATTTTGGTTTTTCCTAAGGATGTTGTCGATTTTGGGTTCTATGCGTTTGCGTAGTAGGGCATTGTAGATTTTGGCTGCTATGGATATAAGTGTTATACCTCGGTAGTTCTTGGCTAATCCGAGGTGGCCCTTTTTAGGGAAGGGGAGGATGCATCCCTTCATCCATCTGTCTATCGGATTTTGATTATAGACTGCGTTACAGTATCGGAGCAGTATGTTGTCGAATTGTCTGGTCTTCCATACTTCTGGGGGAATCTCACCAAGCCCTGGAGCTTTCCCATTTTTAAGTTTTTTAAGAATAGAGTCGAGTTCTTTTTGCGTGAACGGTCCTAGTTTAATGTCCAATTGCTTACTAATAATTGTGGTGATTGGTTCATGCGTAACTTTCGGTGTGTTTCCTAGTAGATTTTCGAAATGTTGTTTCCATAGTTTTATTCTTTCTTGTTGGTTTGCAGCTTTTAATTTTGCTTTGGTTGTGCTCTTCCTTCTACTCACTTCGTTTATTGTTTGCCAGGCTATCCTAGATTGTCTATCTTCCACTGAGTCTCTAAAATTTATCTATTACAAGATGGAAAATAGTTGGATTTATACCTTTCTCAAGGGTATAAGAGTCTTGTGAAATGCAAACAGCCTTGTTCAGGATTTGAACTCGGGTCACCGTGTCCATTGTCAATGACGATAGCTGTTAAACTATGAATGGCTCCTAATATTCCCCCTCAGTTATGAGTAAATAGTAACGTAGACTGGACACTTTAACCTTGGTATCACAACCAGTCTAAGAGAAAGAAAACACTGATTTCAAAACCAGACCAGGAGAGGGATGGTCTCTGCCAAGCTATTCCTGTCCCAGACACACTACTCGAGTAACCCCCAGATGACCAAACAAGATTACGGGATAAGACTAATTCTAAGTCAGTTTAACGTGAAAAGGCATGAACTCATTCGGGATAAAGATAAAACTCTCCGGTCACTGCGACTAGAGTCCCACAGGTGTAGAATTACTCATTATTTACCAGGCTTGTTTTTTTACAGCTCTCTGTCCAAAGATATGAACACAGTTGAAGTAGATGAACAGATATCTCATTTTAATCTTAGCTTGAAGATCAGGGAAAAAGAATTGATATTTTCTGGTTTTTGTAGATACCTTTTTCATTTGGAGATTATATTTCCAGTGTTAATAATAAAAACATATTTTCCATCAGTCAAACAACAACTACAACAGCCGTTTAACGTCAGCTAACATGCCACTTATCAGATAATATAAGCCATAAAACTACATTAATCAATATAGAATGCGGGGACATTTTATTCCCTTAACTATTAGATAGATTCTTGTAGACAATACAAACATAATGTATAATATAAATTGCAAAAACAAAAAAGACTACATATACTTAATCATAAATAGAAAAGCGAGCACGTTGAATAAAATAAATTCAACCTAAGTACCTTAACATATTTAAAAACTCATAAATATTCAGACTCAAACTGCATATTATAGCAAATAGTTTCCATGCATTGCGACGTCTGCCATGTGAAAATATGAATTAAAATTTTTATCGTAAAAACTCCGAAATTAAAGAAGCCATCAAAGTTTCTCTGTATTCAAATCACCTTACTAAGATTATTATTATTTGCACATTAGAGTTTTTCACATCAGCGTCAGCTGATGGTCTTTCGCTGGAGTTTGAGTGACAGCAAGTCTCCTCAAGTCTCCAGGACTCTTCTCAGTATTATGGCCGTTCTCAATAATGCTGTAGTTTGGATGGTCTTTAATCGTCCGTCAACTTCCAAGTCCTCCAGTCCCTTTAATAATCCTTTAGTTACTGTTCCAAACGCACCAATTACAATTGGTATAATTATCCCCTTCATGTTCCATAGTTTTTTCAAATCCCTAGTAAGGCTGAGGTACTTATCCCTCTTTTCAAATTCTTTCAATTTTATTCTGTGGTCAGCCGGGACAGCAAAGTCGACAATTTTGCTAGTTCCCTTTTCTTTTTTGTTTTTTTTTTGTTGATTATTATTAAGTCTCGTCTTCTGGCCGAGATTAGATGATCCGTGTATATGTCAAAGTTCCATGGTGAAGTTTGAGTGATACAAGTCTCCTCAAGTCTCCCGGACTCTTCTCAGTATTCAGTCTGATCTCAACAATGCTGTATTTTGGATAGTCTCCTCTCGTTCTCTTATTTCCAAGTCCTCTATCCCTTTTATCAATCCTTTGGTGACTGTGCCATATTATTCTATTTCTTGCAAGTTTTCCACACCAGCTTTAGCTGATGGTCTTTAAATTGTGGAGTCTGAGTGAAAACAAGTCTTCCCAGGTCTCCAGACTTTTCTCAGTGTTCTGGCCAATCTTAACAATGCCGTAGTTTGAATGGTTTCGATTCGTCCTCTAATTTCCAACTCTATTTCCAAGTCTTTGGGGACCAAGCGCGCTAATTACAATTGGTATCACTATCACCTTCATGTTCCACAGCTTTCTTAGTTCTCTGGCAAGGTCGAAATTATTATTATTATTATTATTATTATTTACTCCTTAAGAGTTTTTCACATCAGCGTTAGCTGATGGTTTTTCACTTATTATTATTATTATTATTATTATTATTATTATTATTATTATTATTATTATTATTATACTTCTTTGACAGTTTTTCTCACCAGCACTGGCTGATGATTTTTCACTGGTGTTTGAGTGACAGCAAGTCCCCTCAAGTTTCCAGGACTCTTCTCAGTATTCTGGTCGATCTTAGTGATGCTGTAGTCTGGATGGTCTCTACTTCTCTAATTTCTAAATCTTCTTGTCCCTTTACCGATATTTTAGAGTTTTTTCCAAGTGTACTTATTACAATTAGTATCACTGTCACCTTAATGTTCCATAGTTTGTTTGTTTCTTTTTTTGTTCACTAGCAAGGTCTAGGTTCTTATCTCTATTTTCAAAAGTTTTCTGTATTCAAAACCCCACACACCAAAGGAGGCGTCCAGCGTATGTCACTAAACCGCATCTATTGATGAGGTTCCAGCTCCGAAGATTTGAGGTGTGTGTAGGACACCTTCATTGCGATTACTTCATTAGCATCTGTTAGGGTCCCATCTATGGGTCGAATAGATCTGTTTAAAAAAAAATTTTATTCGATAAAATTACTTGATATATAACCACATGCAAAAACCTTTTAAGAGACAATTTCACAAAAAAATGCAAATAAGATCGTACAATTTTAATCACTTAGAATATTAGGACTTTTGTCTTCATCTTCATTATTATACTCACATTGTTCTGGCTGATATGTTCTTCGGCATTCATCAGGTATTTCATGTTGAACTTTAGAGCCTACACAGAACCTCGAACTAAACCCTTCATTATATCCACAGGAATAGATTATTCTAATTCCATTAACCAGGACTGGGTATAAGTGTTACGTTATAGTAAATATTTCTTGTTATTTTTAGCTATAGTTGGAATTGAGCCTGCAACCGCCAAATGTTTACACTCAGAAGCATTTTTTAACTAAACGCCTTTTCCACTGTACCATGCGTCCTGCTTACACAAATAAGAGCATATAATGCTCGCAGTTACCTAACCTCTAAGTATAAAATAATCCAAAACTGGTTGACATGATGTTAAAACCAATCAGCCAATCAATAATCTAAATTCGAAAGCAATAACATCATAACATTGTCTTTATTAATGTTTTTTAAAGCGGTTAGAGAAAATGTCTGGACAAATCTTCATTGAACTTAACAATTGTAGTCTTGTATGAAAACAGAAAGAATTGTAATGTATATCCGAACAAACCATGTGTATAGTTAACTTTAAAAGAGATTCCACTGTCAAAATATACTTTAGTTACTTATCTATACAAAAAAAAATGAAAAATATAAAAGTACAAAGAAACTTATAAATTATAAAAACACTCCTAAAGCTTCAGCTGTTGTAAAAACTGAAGCAACAATGCAGTTTATATTATTATGAGCAAGGAAATAATAACGATACTTATTAATAACAATATTAATAAGTAAAAGTTGGCGACCTTAGTCGAAGGAAACCCGAAGTTTCCCTTTTTAATAGCTACAACACTTAAGTGTAAGAGAGGGCGCTACTCCTTTCCCTGGATTGTTCCACTTTACCCTTGATCCTTACCTTATAATGCTGAGTGTTTGCAAGGGGGCATCAAGTACAATTTTTTGAGTCTTATATATGACTCGAACTGGGATTGTATATATATCAGTAAGTAAAGTTGGGGACCTTAGTCGAGGGTGACCCGAAGGTTTCATTTTCAATAGCTACTACACTGAGGTGCAGGGGAGGGCGCTACTCCTTTTTCTGTATTGCTCCAATTTACCCTTGATTCGTACCTTCAAATGCTGAGTGTAAGCAAGTAGGCATCAAGTACCATTTTTTGAGTCTTTGGTATGACTCGACCTGGGACTGAACCCTGGTCTCCTGGATCATTGACGAACACTCTAACCATTATGCCAATGGGCCGGTAAAGTAAAGTTAGTGACCACAGTCGAGGGCGACCCAAAGGCTCCCATTTTCAAAAGCTACTACACCGAAGTTTAGGGAATGTGCTACTCCATTCCCAGGATTGCTCCACTTTAGCTTTGATCCTTACCTTAAAATGCGGAGTGTTAAGCAAGGAGATATCAAGTAACATTTTTTGGGTCTTTAGTATAGCTCGACCTGGTGTTGACCATTGGCGACAACTCTACTAATCAGGCCAATGAAAATTGATATAAGAGTAATAGCAATATTAGCAACATGGAAATACGAAGTTCATTCAAAAGGTTCTAAACATCTATCAGGTTTTAGATTTGTCGCACAGTTTTTATGGGCTTCACCTGAAACCTGTACAGAAATTAAGACAGAAATCTGAATTTTTTTCTAATCTTATAAGAACTGTTTCTCTGTTGGTACTAGAAAGATATTCTGCAATGTCTCTTCTTTCTGAGAGAGGCCGAAAACTTTTTGAACGACCCTTGTAATATAAACAAGTATCACTATAAAAGCAGTAGCAACTACAGCTGTAGTAAATGCAGTGATCGCAACAGGCATTTATGTATACTGTCCAGTCAGTAGGTGCCAGTATGTGCGCCACGTGTTATGGCCGATCGCTCTATTATGTTTATTGGTGACCCTTTGGCTCTGTAGACAGCAAGCTTTTATGAGTGGGGTGGGCATGTCCACAAGTGACAGGCTTACAATAGATGATTAAGCGAATGTCGTTATTGGTGTAACCCCATCTGAGATATGCATAAGTCTTGTCAAAGTTTACTGGAATTGTGTTTCATTCTAGGTTGCACTGTCTTTTTCTATTCTAAGAAAAAGCAAGTGGTCAATATATTTTCCAATTAACTTGGCTTGCTCTCTCAATACTTTTTATCAGTGCAATGACAAATGATTAAGCATTATTAATAAATAATAAAAGGAGAAATATCATTAATAGTGTTTAACGTTTTTATTCATTGCTTAAAGCAGGTTTTGTTGCTATTTGGCATGGATAAAATCGGTGTAGATAGTTTTATTGCTTGTGTATCCTAACTAAAAAATAGATTAAAGAGTTGATATCGCAAAACATTATTTTATGATGAAAAAAAACTTCAATTGAAAGTTGACATAGGGTCACGGAAAGATCGAGAAAATAATTCAAAGACTAAATAATGGTGCCCTATGAATCTATATCATTTACAAACCTTAACATAGTTTGGCACAAGGACGGAAGTATGGAGCACTTATTGAGATTTTAACTCACTAAAATTGTCTTCTAGTCAAGCTTATAAACCAATATAACATAAAAGGTTCCCCTTGGGATTTGTTTTTCGTTTCGTCTAGAATGGCATTATTTTTTCAATTCAATTTTTAAAATACTTGCATACATCTTTTAAAATTGCAACCTTTTTTTGAGGTTTATTAAATTAAACAGTTTTATTCATTCGTAATTTTTGTAAAATCTACTGTAAAACCATATCCAGTGTATTAAGAATAAATCATAATTTTATTTCTTTAAACGACTCGAGGCTATCATCGTTCTTATTTACTCCTTGAGAGTTTTTCACATCAGTTTTAGCTGATGGCTTTTCAATGAAGTTTGAGAGACAGCAAGACTCCTCAAGTCTCCAGAACTCCTCTCTGTATTCTTGCCGTTCTCAATGATGCTGTAATTTGGTTGGTATCCACTCGACCTCCAAATTACAAGTCCTCCAGTCCCTTCATTCCTAATATAGCAGCTTTATGCTAAAACCAAAATTTCCCAAGCTATAACTGCAAATATGTTTCTTGAGGAAATAATCAGAAAGTACTATTTCTCTTTTTTTAACACGCTTAGGCCCGTCCCTAACGTATTATTAGAGGAGAAGTGAGTAATTCATTAAATTCCTGGGCCCCGAATAGAGTTGTTTTATAATAATCCGGATGAGAGTTTTGTTACTAAACTGAAGCATATTTCAATCATTGATTTTTAATTTTTAGTAGTAATTCTTTCGCATATTTTGATCTATTGAAACCTTGGAATGAAGTCTCTGATAACCCTTATTTCAAACAATAATTATAAAATAGATAAATATGGTCCTTTAAGATTAAAAGAAATTAGTCAATTTTGATTATTAGTTTAGGTGATTTGGTTTTATGGCACATCAACCATTTTAGGTTATTCAATGCCAAATCCATTTTTATACACAGAAACAGTTCTATTTCAAACAATTCAGTTTAGCATAAGTACTTATTTTTCGTTTACACAGTTAAATGTACAAAATACTTCATTTCAAACAACTCAGTTTAGCGTAATTATACAGTTTAGTTCTATTTGACCCATAGACAGGACCCCTTCAGGTGTTACCACAACGGATTGGAGTGGACCTAGGAGTGGTAGCAATGAAGAGGAACTCTGAATTCCCAAAATTTTCATCTGTACTGAAGCCCCACCATCAGATGGTTTAGTGTCATATCCAAGATCCTCGCTGGAAGTGTCTTACCCCTCTGTAGAGATGCAGTTAGTGTATTCTGCAACACCAACTGACAGGGCAAATATAATTATCAGAAAAGATAGCAAAGCTAATCTGAAATGGTCAAGCCCAGTCGACAGGGACTGTAGAATACACCGACTGCTTCTCTGCAGAAGGGTAAGACCCTCCAACGAGTGTCCTGATATGACCCTTAACTATCTGATGGTGAAGCTCCAATAATGCTAGAGCTTTGGGGAATGTGGAGTACCTTTTCATTGCCATCTCTCCCAGGTTCACTCTGGCCTGGAATGAAAGCATCTGATAGGGTTCTATCCATGGGTCAAATAGAACTGTTTAATATTTGAACTGTGTAATTATGCTAAATAGAATTGTTTGAAATAGAACTGGTCATTTAACTATGGATAAATAAATGACTGATGTTTAATTGAATTGATAGAGATACATAACGATACTTGGAACCATTTAACTGTGTACAAACAAATGAGTAATGTTCAATAGAATAATCAGTGTTTAATAGCAATACCTATAACCATTTAACATTGAGCAAAAAAATGATTAATATTAAAGAGAATGATAAGTGTTTGATAGCAATAATCGAAATCATTTAACCGTGAAGAAACAATTGCAATACTAGTGTGCAAGTAAATTAATTCTAAATTATTTAAAAGTAAAGTAAAATTACCGACAAATTAATCTCTTACAACTATTTAAATGTGTACTAACCAATGGCTGATGTTGAATTGTTACTCTTACCTAGCAATACTTGAAACCATTTAACGGTGCGCAAAAAATAAGCCTCGTTTAATAACGTTATCAACAAAATGTGCTAACAAATTATATATTTAATATAAGAAGGAAGTAGATTTGGCTATAAAATAACCGGCAATGGTTGATATTCCATAAAATCCAACCAAACCAAATTATGAATATCTAATATATATGTATTTAGAGGATTTGGCATTAAATAACCTACAATGGTTGATATGCCATGAAACCAAACCAAACCAAATCTTACCTATTTAATATACAGGGTGGAACAATAAAATTGTCACCCTAGAAAAGACGACATGATTCCATTTCCGTTTAACGAAAACCGGTTTTCGTTTGTTTTTTTTTTTTTTTTTTGTTGCAGACCATCTACTAGTTGGCCAGTTGTGTACAAATCCCAAGAGCGATAGGAGCCTTCTATTACATCTGAAAGTGACACAATGTTCAACGAGAGAGATCTGAGATGCGCCGCCGTACCACTCATGTTCTCTACCGATCCAAGTTATGACAACAGGACCCTTGCCAGCACCCTCAAAATGCAAATCTGGATTGCCACGAATAACAGGGACGTGCCCAGGGTGATGAAAACAAAGTTTCCGGCTACGGTTATAGTCTTTTGTGTGGTTTCAAGTGAGGGCCACATCATGCCACGTCATATCTTTGAAGTCGGCTTGAAAGTCAACACCAAAGTGTACCTGGATGTGCTGAAGAGTGTGGTGATCCCCTGGTGCAATCAGGTGGCTGGTGGCAGACCCTGGGTGTGACAGCAGGACTCGGCGCCGGCCCACAATTCCAAAGAGACCCAGGCTTGGCTTCAGAAGGAGTGCTACGACTTTGTACCCTTCTCTCACTGGCCCCCCTCCTCTCCCGACCTGAACCTGCTGGACTACTTCGTTTGGTCATACGTCGAGAAAATCACCAATATGACCTCCCACAACACCAAAACCAGCCTGATCGCCGCCATCCGCCGAGTATTCGCTGAGCTCTCACCGGTACTTGTGGAAAAGGCATGCTCTTAGTTCCGGATCCGTATCGAGGCGGTGATTGAGGCTGAAGGCGGCTACATTGAGTAGATGTCGGCTCTACTACATAATCAAGTTAACTGAATAGATTTTTTCAATAAAAGTTTTTAAATAAAGCTGTAGTGTTGTTTTCTTTAGGACGACAGTTTTATCGTTCCACTCTGTATATGTATTAAAAAGATTTGGCATTAAATAACATACAATGGCTGATATGCAATAAAACCAAACCAAATCCTATACATTTGATATAAATGTACAAAGAGGATTTGGCATTAAATAACCTACAATGCTTGATATGCCATAAAACCTAACCAAACCAAATCATATCTATGTAATATATATGTTTAAAGAGGATTTGGCATTAAATAACCTACAATTCTTGATATGCTATAAAACCCAACCAAACCAAATCATATATATTTAATATATATGTATAAAGAGGATTTGGCATTAAATAACCTACAATGATTGATATGACATAAAACCTAACCAAACTAAATCATATCAATTTAACATATATGTATAAAGAGGATTTGGTTTTAGATAACCTACAATGATTGATATGCCATAAAACCTAACCAAACTAAATCATATCAATTTAACATATATGTATAAAGAGGATTTGGTTTTAGATAACCTACAATGATTGATATGCCATAAAACCTAACCAAACTAAATCATACCAATTTAACATATATGTATAAAGAGGATTTGGTTTTAGATAACCTACAATGATTGATATGCCATAAAACCTAACCAAACTAAATCATATCAATTTAACATATATGTATAAAGAGGATTTGGTTTTAGATAACCTACAATGATTGATATGCCATAAAACCTAACCAAACTAAATCATATCAATTTAACATATATGTATAAAGAGGGTTTGGTTTTAGATAACCTACAATGATTGATATGCCATAAAACCTAACCAAACTAAATCATATCAATTTAACATATATGTATAAAGAGGATTTGGTTTTAGATAACCTACAATGATTGATATGCCATAAAACCTAACCAAACTAAATCATATCAATTTAACATATATGTATAAAGAGGATTTGGTTTTAGATAACCTACAATAGGTGATATGCCATAAAACGAAACCAAACTACACGGAAATGGTCTGTCAATTTCCTGATAATGACATTATAAGAAATTATAAAGGTGCGTAGAAAACGTCAGAGTTGCAATTCTATAAGGGCAAAAGCTTTGATATTGTTTCCCTAGTTTCACTCAAAGATCATTTGAATTAAAACGGACGAAGGCGTTCTGACTTCATTATTAAATATTTCTGGCAGGCTATTTTTATTCTACTGTATTCTGCTTTAGTTTTAATGTATAAGACAATGCCTTGTTCGCATTGATGGTAGAGGAGAAATTTCTTGGAGGGTCCAACCAACTTAACACCTCATCGTTGGTGACGCATCTGAACACAGGCCTCTGAAGATAATAATTTTATTAAGTTGCGTCATACACATAGATAACGCTTGGGATCGTCTGTGTTATTGATATTTGTCCATACACAGAATAGAGTGCAGAAATTTGGGCACCGGCTTCTTTTTAGTATTTGCTTTTAACGTTTACTGGTTCATTAACTATAAAATACTAATCATAAATTGAAGTTTTCAAGTATGTATTTGGTAAATTCTACTAACGATATTAAAAATTTTAAAATAACAGTGCAATTCTATTATAAATTAACTTTATGAAATTCTAACAAT
Source organism: Sepioteuthis lessoniana (assembly GCA_963585895.1). Taxonomy (NCBI): domain Eukaryota; kingdom Metazoa; phylum Mollusca; class Cephalopoda; order Myopsida; family Loliginidae; genus Sepioteuthis; species Sepioteuthis lessoniana. The sequence continues at coordinate 85,091 of CAUZXS010000403.1, forward strand.
GATTTTATTCATCATTGAGAATATTCGGACTATTATATTCATAGTTATACTCTCATCGTTTCGGCCGATATGTCCTTCGGTCTTCTTCATGTGTTTCATGTCGAACTCAGGAGCCGGCAAAGAACCTCAAACTGAACCCTTTATTTAATCAACTTGGCGAAGGGGTATATTGTTCTAATTTTATAAACCATGACTAGATAAAAGTTTAAAGCTATTGAAAGTATTCCTTTTTATTCTTACCTGAAGTCGGAATTGAACCTGCAATCTCCTAATGTTTTCATTCAGAAGTACTTTTCAAACAAACGCCTTATCAACTGTCCCATGTGTCCTGCTAGATATGTTAACATATGATTTTATTATTCATTGTAAAAATTTAATATTTATGTTTTGATTTCAGTAGGGTTCATCACAACTACTCATCTTACCATTCTATCTCCGTTAGAAAAGAACTTGAATATGAAATTTAAAAAGACTTGAATTCACAGGTTTTGGCACATTTACTTAAAGCTTGAATCTTTCTTTTGAATGAAATACACACTTTAGCTGAAAATTGGCCCAAAGTCATAGAAGTAAAAAGAAAATTATTTGAAAAGGGAATGATAATGCTATTAATTTATATGAGTTAAAGGTTTTGGGAAATATACGCAGGAAACATTCGCATGAAGTTGATGGTTTTGCTTTTAATTCCTTTTAATTTCTGTGTATTTTTGTTTAGTTTGTTTTTTTCTTTTAATGGCATATTAACTTTTATGGGTTATTCAATGCCAAACTATACTTGTTGAAGAACAGTTATGGTTGATATCAAAGAAGATAAGTGGATTCATATCTTTTCTTAATGTATTAATCAAAAAATGAACTCAATAGCGGGACTGGAGTTCGAACTCGCTTATTACAAATTCACTCTGCAGCACGTTAGCCACTACACCACGGGGACCTCCTCTAAGTATTTTAGAGTTATTTTTCTTTGTTATACTTTTCTAATTTGTAATTATTTTCATTGTATCAGTCTTCTTGATAATATATTCTTATTATTGTCTTTCATATGTTCAGGAGTATAGCTTGAGATTTGGTCTATTCCGAAATCCACCCAAACAAAAAATGGAATTTGCTGTTGCATAATGCAAACAAAAATTTAATACCATTTATATATCTTTTGGGGGTGCCCGTAATGTAATGGTTATCCTAGTAGGAAATGGACTCGGTGACCCTAATTCAAATCCTGGATGAGATTGTTTGCATTGCTTTAACGTTAATAAACTTGGGAAAGGTATGAACCCAAAAGTTCCCTCACCAGCTGTGGGTAAATAGTATGGCAGATTGTGTCTTTATCTTTGGTATGGTAATAGATCTAGAAATACAACTCTGAATTCAAACCTGTAAAACTCCTCTTAAAAACTGAGCTTGTGTCACATTCTGTCCGTGCAGAGGAGTTGGTAATCGATACATCTTTTGGTGACCCCCTCTATTTCAAGCTCTTTCTTCCCCAGTATTTAACTTCGTTTCTGCCTACATATAGCAATGGATTTGCAAAATATAGGAATTTGGGCTATAAAATATGTTGTTTAAGTTGAAAACAGAAGAAAGTTAGTATCAGGAAAAACATGAACACATTGGAAGTTTTATTGCAAACATAGTTTTGTTTGCGGCTATATAATGATACAAGAATGAACATATAATAGTCCATTTCACTGAAGTCCTTGTGTCGTATATACTAAAGTTTAACGTACTTCAAACGGTTCTAGTTCATTGCTGGAATTGTAGCAGAGAATTTTTTTCACGCCCGCTCGTTTCTGAGCTTGTTAGGGAAAAGACGCCGAAACATATCTTTGAAATGTAGGCAATTTATTGGTTAATTTGAAAGGTAACTTGACCAATTAAAGGTGTGATACAAAGTCTTTGAAAATTGGGGTCAACCAAGAGAGACAACCCACTTACCTTAGTTATATGTATTTTTTATATATATGATATCTAAAAAGTTATTTGGATATTCACTATTTTTAACCTGCTTCATTATATTATTATATTCATCGTTTTTCAGTTAGAGTGTACAGGTATTCTATTGATGAGATTGATTAAATAGGTTTATGCATGATTATCGATGAATGATAAATAAATAAATTGTAATTTGACAAATAAATGATTTATTTTTATAGATTCTTATTGTAATATGGCTGCAACTCAAAAGAATTTTTTCTCGTTTCAACACGAAAACATTTTTCAAACACATTCAGTTATTGATTTTAAAGACGTCAAAGTCTCTTAGATTTCATGAACGGTTAAGGAATTTCAGAATTAATCTGAATTATTTTTCATATTCTAAAGATGTTTGATGATATATTCCGTGATCATCGTCGTCATCGTCGCCGTCATCATTTTTATTTTTATTTTTTTTGTTTTTTCATTTTTTCATCATACAACGTGTGAAAGCACGTGCGATACTCTGCCCTCATCAGCCGCTAACCAGAGTGATAACACAATTCCGGTCGCTTAAGGCGGTACTGCCACTCCTGGCGCTACCAAGCAGCTTTTGCCACCGGACAGGGTATTTAAAAGAAATATATATATATATACGCCAGATCAACTAAAAGCGGAGATTACATTCGACGTTCGTTCATCTTCATTTTTAGTTCAATTCGTGATTTAAAAACGCGTTTATTTTCTGCTGTTGTTGGCATAGCAACCTTTTCTTGATGTTGCGTAATCACATGGAAATAGTGGTCCGCGTGCATTTCATTCATGTTGAAATCCCTTCTATATCCATCGTCTATTCGGTTCGTTTTCCTTCAGTTTTATCTTTTTTTTATGCGTTACTACACCAAAGCACTCCAGACAAACGTCACATATAATTCTGCTGAAAGATGTAATTTGTTGATCAACGGGACCAAAAAGAAAGCTCCTGGTCTAAGTTTGTCCTTGTAGCTATCTGATTACTCTTGGGCCACTCAATTCTTGGCTTGCTAGGAATGTCTCCGGGACGCTCATGCTCAACAATGGGTTTCTGAACAATGTGGGGGTATTCCTGATTCATAAGCCCATCATTCGATGTACATTCCCCGGTGGGAGAATTACGTTGTTTGCACCAGCGTGCCTTGTAGATTCGTGACCCTCACAAGCTGTTGAATTCTCTGCCGCAATCACACGTTATAGCCAGGTTCATATCCTGATCCTTATCGTATGAGCAAGTATGATGGGTGATATATTCTCCCTCCCCGCTACAGACACCCTACAATTCATATTTGTTAAGTTCCTGTCTTTATCATTAATCTCTTTAATATCTCCAGATACATGAAAGTGTTGTGTGATGATTTAAGATTTATTATTATCTCTTTTCCTGACCGATAAAATGAAACGCAGTTTCTTCCAAGCAGCGGTCGTGTTGATACTGCTGTATGGATGCACCACTTGGACGCTAACAAAACGGCTCAAAAAGAAGTAAGACGGTAACTACACAAGGATGTTGCGAGCAATATTAAACAAGTCCGGACGGCAACACCCCACAAAGCACCAACTAAACGGCCACCTGCCTCCCATCACGAAAACTATCCAAGTTAGACGAGCCAGGCACGCAGGACACTGCTAGAGGAGCAGAGACGAGCTCATAAGTGATGTACTCCTATGGATCCCCACTTATGGCCGAGCAAAAGTAGGACGACAGCTCCAACGTACATACAGCAGCTATGTGAAGATACAGGATGTAGTCCAGAAAGCCTGCCGGAGGTGATGAACGATAGGGGAAAGTGGCGAGAGAGGGTCAGGGATATCCGTGCGGGCGGCACGACATGATGATGATGATTATCTCCTTTGGAGAATGAGCGTGTCCGTTTGCACCTTGTGGGATATGACATGACAGTTACGGAAGCCCATGCTTGGTCTCTTATCTGTTTTCTTTGGAACATTGCCTAGACCACTCTACTGTCTTAGTAAGACTATTTCCGCTTTAGTACCCGTTCCACATACTGTATTTAAAGCTCTTGTGACACGTTTATGAATTATTTTCAATACTACTTATATATAGTAGGATTGAAAATGTATATTTAATACATAGATTATATATATATATATATATATATATATATATATATATATATATATTGCATGTATATGTTAAATATACATTTTCAATCCTAGTTGTGTGTATAAGTGGATATATATACATACATACATATATATATATATATATATATATATATATATATATATACCCGTGTGTGTGTTACATGTTTCTTTCCGTTTAAATGATATTAACTTATCTTTTTTTCAATGTTAGTATATCATCGATATACTAATGCTAGCATTGGTTTTGGTGAGAAGGGACTTGACTTTATATCTTTCCGACCTCTGAGCAACCCAGTGAGGTAATCTTCAAATAATGTTTGAATTAATTCATTTTGTTTCAAATGTTAGCTGTACACTCTATGCTCCTCCCGAATACTATTCATAAAACTAAAACTGAAATACTCAATGAAATATAAAACAGTTATTTAGCCTGTGTGGAAGCATGCTTTGTTTATGCCTGTATACATGCTTCATAATCAGTTCTAATTTCGATAAATTCATATAATAAATGAAACAGTTGTTTGAAAAAACATGACTGCATATAATTTATATTCAAGTTTTTTTCACAATCTAGTTCGGTTATAATTAAAGAAAGGCGTTATAAAAAAATGTATGCATCACAAAGTGTATCCTAAATAGACTTTTATCTCTTTATTGATTTATGTAAGCAGACAAGTCCTTAAGAATGAATGAAATAACAATACCAAATGGCTGTTAATCTCTGAACAGTATTGAGAAAGGGATAGTTATTCCCCTTGGCAGTACAATATATCCGCCGTAATAAAATAAGGAATTTACTGATGACACTTTGACTTGCTGTCTGTATTGCGTGTACACATATGATAGCATATTAATTAAAAATATAAGGAATCTAATTGTACTAAATACAAGTTGTAAAGTATAAAAGGAAAAATAAGATTTTTAAAGTCTAAAGGTAATATATTCACTGCTTTGATAAAAACTCAAATGATTAATTATTAATAATGTATATTACCTGAATTAAGTGTATTAATTACAAACGACAGATACATTATTTACCTTAATTTTTCATGTTGAATTCTAACCTAAAGCATATTACCTTAATTAGGTGCATTTATTACAATTGGCAGACAGATTACTTAACTTAATTATTTATCCTGATTACTTACGTTAATTATATTACCTTAATTAATTGTATTAATCACTATCAACAGATAGATTACTTACGTTAATTACTGGATATGAGTACGTGAAAGCTTATACATAAAAAAATCATGGAAGACGTGCATCATGTAGTGGTTATCGTCGTAAGAAATTGAATCGGCAATTAGTGGATTTTTTACAGTATATCTAATCTCATGTGTCCTCAAATTCAATTTCCTGCATATATATATATATATATATATATATATATATATATATATATATATATATATATGGTTTGTTGACAAATAGTTTATAGGTAAGTTTATTTTTAACATATTGGTATTGCTCATTTGTTTCCAGACTATTAAATGGTTTCAAGAATTCCAATCAAACACTGATAATTCTATTTGATATCAATCATTTGTTTGCACACAGTTAAATGGCTTCAAGTATTGCTATTCATCACCAACAATTCTATTTAATATTAATCATTTGTTTGCACACCGGCAAATGCTTTCAAGTATAGTTATTCAACATTAATAATTCTATTCATCAAGTATATCTCTATAGTATAAAATTTTTCACACAGCTGTATGGTTTAGGATAACTAATAATGACGACAACACGGGTCAACAAAATTTCTGTTGCATTGACATCAACCACTGTTATTATCTATTTTTAATGTACTAATTTCATATATAAAGTTTTTTCCTAAACGCTCTCAATTTTTTGCTATCGAGGTATTTTACCATATCAAAATTTCAACTTCGTCTCAATGTAATCATCGTCTATTAGAAAAAGCATGAGATTGAACTCTCTTTAAACTAGCTGGTGAATAAAAAAAGAAAATGTTTCATTGTCTAACTTTTTTGAAACACAATTTGAAATACGTTCATCAATACGAAAGATAGAATTTATATAAAACTTATAGTTAGGTAAGAAATTAGCTGCAATGAAGATACAAAGCTCTGTTACATTTTAGTGCTTGAAGCTCTTTCTTTTATAGACTGTCTGAAGGTATTCCCATTTAGTGTTCCAGTTGCAGTCTGCCATCATATGTTTGTTCCATCTCTCATGGTAGCATTCCTCCATAGTCTTGAGGTCCTGATGGAACCGCTTGCCTTGTTTGTCACTAACTGCCTCTAAGTTCTCAGGAAATCTATCAAGATGATTGTATAGAAAATGTTGTTTGACACCCATGTAATATTCTAGGTCATGAAAAGCTGGTGATAAATTTTATACAAGGGTTTCATAGTAGTTGGCCTTTTCTATTACTGAGAAAGTTTTCCATTACCGCCACAAATGAAAACCGGCATGGTTTTCATTTGTGACGGTAATGGAAAACTTTCCTTATCCTTCATCTTTCTGAAAAAGTCTTGATCACGTACAAGTGGGTGAATATGTGGTCTATTGTGACATATTTACCCTTGACCAAGTCGTCAATCAGAGGTGTTTCTTAACAGGACACACCTGTGTAAATAAGGGGAAGCAGTGATGTGTTTTTTTTGGAAGTCGTGGGCTTTATGAAATTATATATGAAAATGCTGCATGAGGGCCTGGGTCTGTTGGAATCAGTAAGGGTATGAGTCAGACCCAGCTTGCTGTCACTGAGAGCTCTCCATTTGGAGCGGCAGTCCACAGCTGGCTTCCGGTTGAGTATCCCAGCCGAGTAGCTGAAGATATGCCAAGTGGAGCCATGAAAATAACACAGCGTGGTATGATCAAGACAAGAAAAAGTTATGGATCAATATTGCAGTCTGTCTTCGTCTCCATGTGTCCGTCTGTCTCTCTCACACAACAGGGTTTTGACCCCTTTCAAAAGACTAAAAAGACGTATATAAATTTAAAAGAAGTGTTGCGGTTCTTCCTTCATCACGATATACAACACAATCAAACACACCATCCCTGATATTCTCGAATGACAAAGTAGTGAGAAACGAAACTCTGTGTTAGAATCATTTGCACTATTTAATGCTTTGATAAAATCTTTCTTCTGGCCAAGCTTGATTTGCAGTGGAGGAAATATGATCTTTTCTCGACTGAAGATTGAATCATTGAGAATATTTGACAAACCAACTTCCTGAATCCCATGTAAGGGCCACTCTTTCTGTTTTCAATGCTTGTCTCTTGCTCGGCTGTCCTACATACAAATAAAGCAGGGATACTTTGTAAATTCTCTTTGTTGACCAAGGAACATGTTTACCATTTTGAGCTCCACACAAATTGTCCAATACACCTGTCCACAACTCCATCCTTGTCACAGACTATTTGACGAAGATGGGCATCAAGGCAGTTCCACAGCATCCCTATAGTCCAGACCTTGCTCCCTGTGACTTTTGGTTATTCCCTAAGCTCAGAGGCTGTCGTTATGAGACAATTGAGGAGATGAAAGAGGCTGTGACGAAGGTCCTTGACACGCTCAAACAAGAGGACTTCCATGGGGCCTTCCAGAATTTGTTGGAACGATACAAGTACATTGCAGCCGGAGGAGATTACTTCGAAGGAGACAAGAGTTTCATGTGTGTACTATCAATAAAAGTGCCCATACGAAAAATGTGTGGAAATTTATTTAATGATCCTCGTAAGTTCAACATTTGCTAAGTGTACGGAAGTTGATAATGAAACCTCGGAATCCGACGTCGATAGGATTCATATTTGTTATCCAGTCATTTTTGCCACTTTGTTATCGCAGATGTTTATATTTTTTATATTAACACTAATGTGCCCAAAGAAAATTTATTTTAAATATAGAACAATTGACGATATCTTAATGGGCACATAGTATTATTTCACTAGGAAATGCGAGTTATGTTCCAATTCAGTTAAAATGTGCAATTATCAAAAACATGATGCCTTAAGTTGCATTGTCTTTTACATTTGGGTACGCTTAATATATGTATATATATATATATATATATAGAGAGAGAGAGAGAGAGAGAATACTGGACATTGACATAATGGTTAGAGTGTTCGCCAATGGCCCGGGAGACCCGGGTTCAATCCCAGGTCGAGTCATTCCAAAGACTCTAAAAATGGTACTTGATGCTACCTTGCTTAACACTCAGCATTATAAGGTAAGAGTAAGTGGAGCACTACAGGGAAAGGAGTAGCGCCCTCCCCTACACCTTGGTGTAGAAGCTATCGAAAAGGGAGCCTTCGTGTCACGGTCAACAACTTTACTTTTATATATATATATATGTTATGTTATGGTATCATTCCAATTTTCGATACACAATGTACTTTTCCAATAAAGATATATCCTTTGACTGAAACCTACTCCGGGAGCTACACTGGTGACACTGCATTATTTGTTTTCTCTAATATATAACTTTTCTCTGAATACGTGTTTGTCTTTTATTTTATACCTTTAACCGAGGACATAACAATATCAACATAACAATATATATATATATAGTGTTATGAATTATCCATTGGATCTGAAGAAGTCCTGTATAAATTTTTTTTCTTCGTGTTTTTGGTTCACACCAGAAACTGAAAAACAGGATGGAAATAAATTTATAATCCTAAATTAACCGGTCTTTTGTTTTTTCTTAAAGAAATATTGCTCTGTAATAAATTACATTGAGCTCTCTACCCGGAAAATTTAAATGTTCGGCTCTTGAATGATTTTCTTGTCCTGAAGGAATTACTCCAAACTCTGGGTTAACTGGACCGAATAATACCTATATATATATATATATATATATATATATATATATATATATATATATATATATATATATAGAAAGAGAGAGAGAGAGAGAGAGAGAAGGGGATTGTGAGACTAACGTACGTATTAAACCTGTTGATAACATATAGTAATTTACAAAGCTCTTTGCTTCGATGTGGCACAAGGCCTAAGAAATAGGGCGCCCAATGAGACTCGAACTCACTCATATAGGTTTGCTAGTCTAGCTCGTTAACCATTACACCACCGGAGGTGCCCATATTTTATCATATATTATGAATCTAAAAAGGAACAGTAATTATATTTTAAAAGAACTATCTCAAATAAATTATTATCTAGCATAAGAACTAGCAATCTGAATATATTTAACAGGTGATAAATAAGCAAACACAATCAATATATTTTTACGAAGAATAATTTTTGCTACATCATGAACACAAAAATATTTATTAAATTTTGAGAGTAAAAAAGCCTCATATTAAAAAAAACGCATTAAATTCCCTCTGAATTCAAAATCAAAACCATTTTACTACAACAAATAAACAACAAATAAACAAATAAACAACAAATAAACAATTAAGTCTTTTTTTTTTTTTTTAATAAAGTCACCAGTTTGATAATATGAAGTTATAGAAAATCTGGACTTGCTATTGTCAACATTTGGTTTCCTCCTCCTTCCTTTCTTTTTTCGCTTTTTTCTCAATGATAAACTGACTGCATTCAAGATATGACCCTTTTTTTGATACTTAACCCCTGATGTCATTCTTAATGAAAAAAGCAATGTGGTACTCAGTACCTCTAATTCTTAACCAATAAATGGTGATTAGTGTCAGACGGGAAATACGCTCTCAGGTAGATAAGGCTTCTGTCATAACCTTGGACACTACTATCTAAACCAGTCTCGTTCTCATTGTATTCGACCACGCTTTGCTTCAATTACTGAAAATAATGTGAAGTGTAAACGTCTTTCTACAAGTGCTTGTCTCTGCCTTCGATTCAACGAATAATAAAGCATTCCTTCAGATATATTCTCAGGTACTGAGTTACCACAAATTCATTTGAAGGCAATAATTCCCATCTCATAGCAGGACTTATTTTAAAGATGAAATAATGAATGTACACTCACCTTGTTGTCAAAATTTATAAACAACGTGTATAAACTTTATGTTAAAATGATATATTCTAAAAATTATTACCGTATAAAGCAGATAGGATTTATTTCATGCTAAATTAAAAACATTGACTGAAACTAAAATTGCAAATTCTCAGGAATTTATATATATATATATATATATATATATATATATATATATATATATGTGTGTGTGTGTGTGTGTGTGTGTGTGTGTGTGTGTGTGTGTGTGTGTGGATAGGTAGATAGATAGATAGATGTGTGTGTGTTTATATTTATATATATATATATATGTGTGTGTGTGTGTGTGTGTGTGTGTGTTTATATTTATATATATATATATATATATATATATATATATATATATATATATATATATATATAGGCACTGGCGACAAAGAGACAATTACCAAGCGCCTTTGAACACACACACACACACACACACACACATACACACACAAGCATCTATCTATCTATCTATCTATCTATCTATTTCTATTTATATATATATATATATACTGGCGACAAAGAGACAGTTACCAAGCGCCTTTGAAACTGTGTCATTCATCCTGATGAATACACACACACACACACACACACACACACACACACATACATATATATATATATATACATATATATATAAGTGTGTGCATATATAAAGAGTTTAAACAAATTTTTACCAAAACTTACTTATCCCGTTGTATTTCTACCTGACATATATCCATATGATTATATCTTCAATAAACTCTTTTATATTATTGAAATATGAGTTAAGAAATATTTTAGGATATATTTTTTTATACATTATAATAGATAACACTCGATTTTTTCATTTAATCAACTTAAAAGCATTGTATTCAAATTCTTTACTGTTCTCGAATATTGAAAAAGAATCAGCTGTTGATTTGAAATAATGTAACCATGTGTTATTAAGATTCTGTTTTAAAATTTTCCTTTTCCCTTTTATCGAAGATGACTGGATATTAAAATTTAAAATTGTCTTTGAATAAGTGGGAAAATGAAAAATAGAATGGAAAATCAACTCTTGGAGGATCTTTTGCTTCTTGGATAAAGAAACAACTGAATGATTAGTTAATTTGACTGTGGCTGAGGGTTCATAGCATCAAGAGGTCCATGCAGCAAAAGTCTGTTCCTTAAATTGGCAACATGTTTTCTGAACGGGTAGCAAATTCGACATCAACCAAAGGCTCAGAGCATCGAGTGGCCAATCTAGCAAAAGTCTAATTTTTAAATTTGCTGCAAACCAATCAATATGCTCGATTAAAATGTTTTATTAATATACTCGGTATATTGGAAATAGTAACCCTAATAGTATTCTTTGACTTTTTTTAAGATTTAAAGCTTTTGAAAGAAATGTCTTATAAAGCTTTACATGTCTATATGAAATGAACGGTAGAGTGAAATGAGTTAAGTAGCTGATAACACTATTTACCCATAGCTGGAGGGAGAAAAATTAGATTCATGCCTTTCTGAAGGGTATTAGTACTATATGAAATGCAATCAGTCTTGTCCAGGTTTTGAACTCGTGTCGCCTTGTCCATTTCTTACGACGATAAACATTACACCACAGGCACCACATTTTTATTGTCGAATATATCAAATTGTTTTAACTATCTGCTTTGAGAAAATTATTAAACTTCTTTGTATACAAATTTATATCGTAAGTTTTTGAATAGAATTTAATGGCATGAGAATAGGAAAATTAAATTGACATGTTTGAATATTATTTCTGATAAAACTATTCCTAAAATGAAACAAGTCAATTCAATATTCTGTTTTGTTATATATATATATATATATATATATATATTAGCTACTTTTTATGTAGCAGAAGCAAAGGATATTTGTTCTCTCCCAGTGAATGAAAGGAAAGGGCAAGGAAAGTGACGAAAAGGATGGATCGTGGTTCCAATAAGAATGTAAATATGGATCAAATTTAAAAGTAATAGAAAAATTTTATTTGTTTCCGTTATAAAAAGCAAACTTTTTTTTCCGCCAGTAGTAGTAGTAGTAGTAGTAGTAGTATCTATCCCAAAAAATTATACATAACCTTGCAAAATTTCTGCTTGTGTGTTCGAGTAATCTTTTCTTTTTCTATTTGTATCAGCGTGACACTTTCAGGTGAACAAAGAAATTTAGTGACGATTGCTTTTGTGTATACGTGTATGTTTGTGTATATGTGTGTGATGGTTGTTTGTGTGTGTGTGTGTGTGTGTGTGCGCGCGCGCGAATGTTTATGAGTGTGTGTGTGAGTGTGTGTGTGTGTGCGCGTGCACGCGCGTGTGTGTTTGTATGTATGAGTGTGTGTGTGTGTGTGTGTGTGTGTGTGTGTGTGTGTGTGTGTGTGTGTGTGTGTGTGTTCACATTCTTTCATCAGATTTCGTTTTCTTGCGTTGATTTTTCAAATTGAATGTTTTGTGAAAGAGTTGGGTCAAGAAATTCGATCGACTCCATTTTACTAAATGCATTTGCTTATTCATGTCACCGTGTCACATTTGGGTAGAAATAAAGTTTATTCTTAATTAAAGGATATTCATCTTTTTTCTTTTCTTTGTAAACCTAATATAATTGATTACAGTGTAAACGCATTTCGATAAATGCTGAGAAAATAAAAACTATGTGATTTTCTTTATCGTGATACAAACCTCTAGAATCGAACATGTGATATCTTGGAAATGTTTCTGCATATATATCCTCTGATTATCAGCATCATCATCATCATCATCATCATCATCATCATCATCATCATATCGCACTGGTAGCACGGATATCCCTGACCCTCTCTCGCCACTCCTCCCTATCGTTCATCGCCCTAGGCAGGTCTTCAGGACAACATCCTGTATCCTCACATAGCTGCTGAATGTATGTTCGTGCTGGTCGTCCTGCTTTTGCACGGCCATGTGTGGGGGTCCATAAGAGTACATCTCTTATGAGCTTGTCCCTGCTTCTCCAGCAGTGTCCTACATGTCTGGTTCGTCTAACTTGAATAGTTTTCGTGATAGGAGGCTGGTGGCCGTACAGTTGGTGTCTTGTGGGGTGTTGCCGCCAGGACTTGTTCAAGATTGCACGCAGCATTCTTGTGTAATTGCCGTCTAGCTTCTTCTCCAGCCGTTTTGTTAGTGTCCATGTAGTGCAGCCATATAGCAGTATCGATGTGACCGCTGCCTGGAAGAAACTGCGTTTCATTTTATCGGTTAGGTCTGATTTCCATATAATCGATAGCCTATTGATAGCTGTCCATGCTTTCGTTAACCTCGTGTCGATGTCCTTTTCGGTTGATTCGACGCTGCTTCCTAGGTAAGTGAACTTGTCTACTAGTTTAAGAGGGGTTCCGTCTAGAGTGGAGATGTCCCCCGTTTGATTATAGCACATATATTCCGTTTTGTGGGCATTAACATAGAGGCCTATGCCTGCGGCTGCTCGTTCCAAACTATGCAGTAGTGTTTCGGCTTGGTCTTTGCCAGTATCGCTATGTCATCGGCGTAGTCGGCGTCGGTAATTGTTTTTGCGGGGTACCTTCTGCTTCTTTTCTTCGTCAGCTCGAAGCCATTCTCTCTGATTTTGTCAATCGATGTTCTAAGTACGTAGTCTAGACAAATGATAAAGAGGTACGGAGCCAGCGTGTCCCCTTGTAGTACTCCTGCTACAATGTCAAAGTATTCTGTGTCTCCATCTGGTGATCGTACTTTTACTTTGGTGTTTCTATAGAGAATCGTTATTGCTGCAAAGGTTTCTTTTGGTATGCCGTACGCTAGTAGGATTTGTTCCATCTTTCCTCTGTCAATGGAATCGAAGGCCTTGGTAAAGTCGACAAATATTAATGTCGCTTGTAGGTTTTTTGCCCGTACACCTTCAAGGATTCTACGGATGGTTAATATTTGTGAGGTCGTGGATCTATTTCTTCGGAAGCCATTTTGGTTTTTCCTAAGGATGTTGTCGGTTTTGGGTTCTACGCAGTTTCGTAGTAGGGCATTGTAGATTTTGGCTGCTATGAATGTAAGTGTTATGCCACGGTAGTTTTTGGCTAATCCGAGTATGCATCCCTTCATCCGTCTATCTATCGGATTTTGATTGTATACTGCGTTGCAGTGTCGGAGCAGTATGTCGTCGAATTCTTCCATACTTCTGCGGGAATCTCGTCCAGCCCTGCAGCTTTCCTATTTTTAATTTTTCTGAGAACCGAGTCGAGTTCTTCTTGTGTGAACGGTCCTAGTTTAATGTCTAATTGTTTACTAATTATTCTGGTGATTGGTTCATGTGTTATTTTCGGTAGGTTTCCTAGTAGGTTTTCGAAGTGCTGTTTCCACAGTTTTATTCTTTCTTGTTGGTTTGCTGCTTTCAGTTTTGCTTTGGCTGTGTTCTTTCTTCTAATCACTCTGTTATTGTTTGCCAGGCTATCCTAGATTGTCTATCTTCCACCGAGTCTCTAATCTTATCAATCTGATTTTGAATGTATTCTGTCTGTTCCTTTATATATATGCCTGCTAATTGATATTGTGCCGTTTTTAGTTTTAAGGCATTTGTGTTTGTTGGTTTTTTCGATAATTTTTGGAGGCTGTTTTCACTAGTGCACGTTTTTCTCTCACCGCTAAAGTTTCCCATGGGACTCTATATTTAGTTTTGTGTTTTATTGGAATGCATTTCGCTGCTGCCTCGAGGTGCGCATTGACGAAATTTTCATATTCGTCGTTTGGTGTACTTTTTTTCGTCCTTTCTTGTAGTGTTTCGTATGTTTCTTAATTCTAATACGTATTTATCTCTAATATCTCTGTTGTTCAAAAGGGCCCAGTCATAGTGTTTGGTGGTCGCTGTTCGTTTGGCGTTTTTTCGTAGGCTTAGCCGTATTTTCGCCGTGACTATTCGGTGATCAGTGGACACACCCTCGAAAGAGCAGTATGCCTCGCAATTCATTGCACTATTTTTCCATTTCTTGTTTATAAGGACGTAGTCTATCTGAGCGTTAGTTTTGTTCGCGTACGTGTATGTCCATAGTTTGCCCTCCCTTTTTTGGTAGTTTGTATTGAGGAATGCTAATCTATTTTCTATCATGAAATCTGTTAGATGTTGCCCATTCCTATTTGACGTGTTGTGGAGGCTGTATTTGTTGTTTCCGTTTTTCCCGATTTGGGCATTCATGTCTCCGCCAATGACTTACACGTTGTGTTTCGGGATGCTACGTAGAAGGTGACTAGTTCAGTTTCTTCACTAACATTGGTAGGGCTGTAGCAGGAGAAGATTGTTGCTCTGGGGTTGCCGTTAAAAGTAGCTGTCATCATTCTAGGTTGTATTTTCTCAATGCTATTTAGCGTTTTTAATGCTCTAGGTCCTATAAGCAATCCTACCCCTCCTACTGCGGCGTTGACAGAGTTTTTCCATGCCGATACAGTGACGAGCGACCATCCATTGCCAGTTTCGTGATATTTGATATCTTCGGTATGCGTGTATCAGTGTTCTTGTATGCATATTATGTCAATCTTATGTTCTACGGCCGATGCGATTAGCTCTGGTAGTTGTCCTATTCTATTTAAGGTTCTTACGTTAAATGTCGCTATTTGTAGTGTTTGCTTGCATTTTAGTAGTTTTTGTCGTTTGAGCTCTGTAGCTGATTTTTCGAACACTGAGGCCAGGGCTCCAACCTCAGCAGGACGCGCCCCTTTTTTACCCGCGCGAAGAGCGATGTGGTTTGTGTATGTGGTTTGAGTGTGGGTCATGGTTATCTTTCGATGGCTGTTTTATTCTCTTCTATAGAAGCCACTCTTATAGAGGAGCAGCAGTAGTTCCCCGATCGAACTAACGATCCTGAGCGTAAAGTCGTCAAACTCACGTCCAGGACCTGTTTAGGTATTGAGTTTGGTCGTCCATGGGTTTATTCAAATACATTTACGTACATCATGCTGCTTCCCATGTGTACGTAAAAAAAGGGGGGGATTTTGATTTTAGTTTTCTTAAGTTTTTACTTAGTTAAAGTCCAAGATTAAGGTACTTTCGTCAGACTTTTACTGGTACTGAATTTTTTTTTTTTTTTTTTTTTGTGGTATTCGGACATTTTCGAAGGTTTTCTAGTTTTTCTTCTATACTACCGTTGGGAGCCGGGGAGGCTTCAGGAATTATAGAGTTTTTACAAATAACAATTTTTATTTTCATTTTTTATTTTATTTTTTATTTTTATTTTTTTTAATGCTGAATTTTACAAAATGTTATGCTGTATTTTTGTTTGTAAAATATTGCTTAAACTGTGCGTTTTAAATGTAAAGACACGCTTACTATAAACCCAAATTGAATATATGACTCTGTCCAAATGTCAGCAAACACGGCAAAACGTTTTTGAATCTTTTCTAAAAGTTTAAAATTCTTAGAGGCCTAACAGTAGTTTAGAAGAAAAAGTAAAAGCCTAAAGCTGCCAATGCTACCACACAAAATCAGCATATATATATATATATATATATATATGTGTGTGTGTGTGTGTGTGTGTGTGTGTGTGTGTGTGTGTGTGTGTGTGTGTGTGTGTGTGTAAGTCCATGAGGCGCATGCAGAGTAATGGTTATCGTCGTAAGAAATGAACATGATGACCCGAATTCAAACCCTTGACGATGTTGTTTGAATTTCACATAGCACTAATACCATATGGAAAGGTATGAATCTAGCTATTCTCCCTCCAGCTATGCATAAATAGTAGGGCAGACTGGGCTCTTTAACATTGGTATGACAACCAGTCTAGGAAAAAAATCCTGAATTCAAATTGACTTTGTGTTCCATCCTGCTGGTGCATAGGGGATAATGGTTAAAGTGTTCGCCACCGGTTCAGGAGACCAGGTTTCGATCTCAGGTCGAGTCATACGAAAGACACAAAAATGTTACCTGATGCCTCTTTGTTTAACACTCAGCATTATAAGGTACGATGATCAATGGTAAGTGGAGCAGTCAAGGAAAAGGAATACTGCTCTCCCCTTCACCTCAGTGTAGTAGCTATGGAAAAGGAGTTTGGGGTCGCCCTCCTCTACGGTTGACCAACTTACTTATTTATATATAGATGTAGATATTTTATATGAATTACGCTGAAATATACTAAGATCATCATCATCATCATGTCGTGCCGCTAGCACGGATATCTCTGACCTTCTCTCGCCACTTTTCCCTATCTTTCATCGCCTCTGACAAGTCTTCAGGGCTACATCCCGTATCCTCACATAGCTGCGGTATGTATGTTCTAGCTGGTCGTCCAGCTTTAGCTCGGCCATATGTGGGGGTCCATAGGAGTACATCACTTATAAGCTCGTCCCTGCTCCTAAACGGGAATAAAAACTAAATACGCCGACTGTATGACCTGTAAATGGGTAATAGCGCTCCCTAAAATAAAGAGTTCTCCTGGGTATGACACAAAACTGCATTTGATACTGAAGCGCTTGTTCTGGAGATCTGCTGAGTGTAGAATATTCTTAATGCCACAACTCTGACCTAGTGTGGTAGTACCGATTAGGGTCCCGTCTATGGGTCAAATAGATCTGCTTAAAGATTATTCTTATCCCATAAGACTATGTGCAAAAACCAAAAAACCTTTTTCAAAACGACAACACAAAAAATATAAATGCAAAAGTACCATGTATGCAATTCCTTCAACCTATTGGCATAAAATAACTCTAGACAGGTTGGCAGCACGGTCGGGTGAGGCAACAGATTACGACGACTACATGTCTACAGAGAGATGTGACCTCACCCAACGAGTTCCCCTTTGTTGCCATTTCTTCCAGATCCACTATCATCCAGAGTGGTAGCACTTGTTAGGGTCCCATCAATGAGTCAGATTGAAATATTTAATCCTATACTTGAAAGTATTTAAAGGTGTGCCAAAAATGACAAGTTAAAATGAATTATTAGTTTTACATAGCAATACTTGGAACATTTAACTGGGTACAAATGAATGAATAATGTTGAATAGAATTAGTATTGTTAAATCACAATACTTTAAACCATTTAACTAAATGCAAATAAAACAATTAGTACTAGATTGGAATACTTGAATACTTTTTACTGTGTGCAAAGTAATGAGCTCTGGTTCGTTTAGAAATTGTTAAAAACAAACTATTCGTCCACAAATCATACATAATATGTATAAATAAGATTTAGCATTAAATAACCTACAATCGAGGATATGCGATAAAACCCAACCAAACCAAATCATATATATTTAATATATATGTATAAAGAGGATTTGGCATTAAATAACCTACAATCGTTGATATGCCATAAAACCCAACCCAACCAAATCCTATATATTTAATATATATGTATAAAGAGGAGTTGGCATTAAATAACCTACAATGGTTGATATGCCATAAAACCCAACCAAACCAAATCCTATATATTTAATATGTATGTATAAAGAGGAGTTGGCATTAAATGACCTACAATCGTTGATATGCCATCAAACCCAACCCAACTAAATCATTTATATTTAATATATATGTATAAAGAGGATTTGGCATTAAATAACCTACAATAGTTAATATTCCATAAAACCCAACCAAATCGAATTATATATATCTAGTATATATACATAAAAAGGATTTGGCATTAAAATAACCTACAAACCAAATAAAACCAATTATATATATCTAATATATATGCATAAAGAGTATTTGGTATCAAATAACCTACGATCGTTGATATATCATAAAACCCAAACAAACCAGATTTTATATGTTTAATTTACACGTATAAAGAGGATCTGGCATTAAATAACCTATAATGTTTGATATGCCATAAAACCCAACCGAATCAAATTATATATATTTAGTGTATATCCATGAGGAATATTTGGCATTAAATAGCTGACAATGGTTGATATGCCATAAAACCCAACCAGGCCAAGTCGTATTCATTCCATATATATGTATAAAGGGGGTTTGGCATTAAATAACCTGCAATGGTTGATATTCCATAAAATCCAACCCAACCAAATCCTATATATGTAATACATGTGTGAAGAGGATTTGGCATTAAATAACCTGCAATGGTTGATATGCCATAAAATCCAACCCAACCAAATCCTATATATTTAATATATATGTATAAAGATGATTTAGCATTAAATAACCTACATTGGTTGATATGCTAATAAACCCAACCCAACCAAATCCTATATATTTGATATATATGTATAAAAAGGATTTGGCATTAAAAAACCAACAATGATTGATATGCCATAAAACCAAACCCAACCAAATACTATATATATATATATTATATATGTAAAAAGAGGATTTGGCATTAAATAAGCCTACAATGGTTGATATGCTATAAAACCCAACCCAACCAAATTCTATGTATTTAATATATATGTATGAAGAGGATTTGTCATTAAATAACCTACAATGGTTGATATGCCAAAAAATCAAACCAACCAACATAGAATGGTTGGCACCATATTAAAATCCATCAACCAATCAATTCAAATAAATGTGTAGAAGTAGCTTTATATATGCTTATACGTTAGCTTCTTCATAAAATATTTATTCACTATGCACTGTGTACATTTTGTGTAACTAAATTTCATACTTTATCATCTTTTTCAGTTTGGTTGATTAGTCTAAAGTCAGGAAACGTTTATATAAAAAAGAAAGACAAAAGAGGAAGGAGTCCCCATTACATAATGTGGTAGACTCGAAGTAAGCGAGTTCGAACTCCAGACTTACACAGTTGGCTGGAGCAGTAGAATACACCAACTACTTCTTTGCAGAGGGGTAACACTCCCACAACCAGTATCCTGGATATAATACTAAACAATCTGAAGGTGAGGTTCCAGTGATGTTGGAGCTTTGGGGAATGCGGAGTACCCCTTCATTGCCATCGCTCCAAGGTCAACTCTGGCCAGGAGTGGTAGCACCCGATTGGGTCCTATCTATGGTTCAAATAGAACTAAACTATGTACTTATGTTAAACTGAATTGTTTGAGATGGAATTGTTTTGATATTTAAACTGCTTACTGATACTAAACTAAAATTTTTGAAATAGAACTGTTTTGAAATTTAAACTGCGTACTTATGCTAAATTGAATCGCTTGAAATGAAACTGTTTTGACATTGAAACTATGTACTTATGCTAAGCTGAAATGTTTGAAATAGAACTGTTTTGAAATCTATGTGTAAACCAAAAACTATACTTATACTAAACTGAATCGTTTGTCATAGAACTGTTTATATGTATAAAAATAATTTTGGCATCAATAACCAACAATGGTTGATGTGCCGTAAAACCAACCCAAATCTAACTCCAGTCGCACTATTACGTTCCCTTTCTGACTTATATCCCTGGGAAATTAATGAACCCTTTATTCACCCAACTGTGGATGAAATAGCATCACTGCTATTCTTCTATGAGGAGGACTTTGGCAGTAAATAACACATGAAGATGATATGCCATCAAACAAAGAAACAGAAAGACAGGAGTGCAAAAGATGAATAGCTGGAAACAAGGAGGAAAAAAAAGAAAAGTTTATGCAAATAGTTGAAATAAAGTTTTAAAGAATTAAAGAAATAATTCATGTCAGAAAATTCTGTGAATTGATTTACGATTAGGAAAATGCTTCAAAACACTTTTACAAATAAAGAATTCAAACACAACCTCGACTTCACCAATTCACTTCGTTTTTCCCTGTGCGATGTTTTTGTTCGCCAACATTCCGTTCACGTTAAAACTGTGTTCACAAAGGATTACAGACTTTTTGCTGCATTGAATAAAACAAAGAATTTATCATAACGTCTGTTTCGTTGTGTCCTATGAAGAACGGCGTGAATTATGTGCAAAGTATCTTGATAACTGGCGCAATTAATAGTAGTTTTTGGCCATTTTGATATCCATATTGTAATAACAATATCTATTTTGAAAAGGATATAACAACGGGATTCTCATTGGTTACTGATTAAAGTATAGGATGACAAGTCGTACAGGTTCACACGTTTTTTGAAATATTTCTTTTTTATAAATAATATTCAAAGAATGTTGAATAAATAATATTCAAAAAATTCAAAGAAAGAATAAAGGAAAAGAAAGACTACTTAATTAAAAATATATAAGCTGAAAGTATTCTATAGTTTCGTAGGGAACTCTTTGCATTGACGTTTGACTGCTACAGGGTCAATATTCTAATTAAAGAGATAAAAATTTGCAATATAAAGAGAATTTTGGAGGAAATAAAATTTGTTGAAGTGAATGACACTAAAGCCGAGTTTAATATTTAACTGGGTAATGTTTTTAGGGAGCTTTAATGTGCCATTAAACGATAAGGTCATACGGTAAGTTTAAACAGTAAGTTCCGCAGCTTTCTAGTTCGGATACTGATTCGAAAAGATAACTCAGACAATAAAGTTTTAAAAAGGGAATTTTATTCAAAAGAAAAGGGAAAGAAAGGGATTGAAAAGATATAGTGTTGCAAATTTTAGTGCAATTTGCTGGAACTTATCCGGGAGAATGTCCGGGAAACAAAGTTCTTTGAATTTGAGTATTTTTCTTTTCTTTTTTGCTTTCTAGAAATGTTTCAGAGTTCATTTAATTCCGAGTCTTCTTTAAGGTTCTTTTCGGCTGAATTCTCGGTTGAGTTTTCTTTCTGTTGTTTAACTTAGTAGAATTTCAGTAGTCAACTTTCATTTAATTTTACTTTTATTTTTTGGAAAGCTTCAGCCAGTTTAAAATCTTTACCGACAATTCAAGAAGCGAGTGACGAAACCCATCTGCTGGCTTAATTTTTTCGTGCCTTCACTGTTCGGTCCCCGAATTCGTACTTATGATCTCAATAGTAGTTCTCGACAAAAAGAGAAAGTCGTTTTTTGGTGCCGCACTGTCTGGGGTTTACTTCTCCCTTTTCCACTCAAGCCAAATCAAGTGCCGCACGTGGTCAGCTTGATTTTTTTTAAAATCATTTTTTATATAATTAACATATTTCTTTCTTTTTTTTTTTATTTCGATCATTAATTCAATTCAGTAAGTGTCTTAGATATGACATTAAACTATCTGAAAGTGAGGCTACAATGTTGCAGTTTTGGGGAATGTAGAGTCACCCTTCGTTGTCATTACTCCCTGGTTCTTTCTAACCTGTAGTGGTTGTACCTATTAGGGTCCGATGTAGAAGTCAAATAAAAATATCTGATCATTTACTGTACTTAAAGTCATTTAGCCATATTCAAACAAATGATTAATGTTAAATTGAATCATTTGTAAACCCTAGCAATACTTGAAAACATTTTTCTCTGTATAAACAAATGATTATCAATTAATAAGATAGTAATACTTGAAAATAAAATCGTAAATATTAAATAGCAATTCTTGAACCCATTCAACTATTCGTATTAAGTAGCAATACTTGAAACTATTTAAACTATTTGTAAACAAATTAATGAAATCAAATAGAATTATCAATGTTGATGAGCAATACTTGAAGCCATTTAACTCGTTTAAAAATAACCTCACCTACAAACTATTCGCTAACAAAACACACACACACACACACACACACACACACACACACACACATATATGTATATATATATATATACTCCCCTACCCCCGTAGGGTTGAGTTCTCTGGCGAAGAAGTAATCGTGTTGCCATTAGCGTTCATTGAAAGCCTCTTCGTATTTGAATTGAGGTCTCGGCAGCCGTTGAACGGATGTATATAAACAATAGTAATTGTGATTCATAACCGTTTAAAATTTACTTCGCAGCTAATAGCTGCTCGTGGTTGAATGGTTAGAGGCTTCGACTTGGCGTTTGAGTAAAACCGGGTTTCGATCCCAGCTATGAGTAGCTACTGTCTAGCCACATTGATGAGTTCTGATCGAACGAATCAGATCTGTCTGTGGATATATATATATATATATTTGTACCGGACATTGGCCTAGCGGTTAGAGTGTTCGCCAATGGCCCGGGAGACATACCAAAATCGAGTCATACCAAAGACTCAAAAATGGTACTTGATGCCTCCTTGCTTAACACTCAGCATTATAAGGTGCGGATCAAGGGTAAAGTAAAGACATCCAGGGAAGGAGTAGCGCCCTCCCCTACATCTTGGTGTAGTAGCTATCGAAAAGGGAGCCTTCGGGTTACCCTCGGCTATGGTCGCCAACTTTACTTACTTTTATATATATATATTCATAATTTTAATAACTGTTGTGGCCCTGGAAAGGGTCACTTATGAAAGTACAAACACGGACATTAGATAACAGATTATATTACACAAGAAAGATAGAGTTACATAGAAAAGGTAAGAAGTCTCGTACTGTTCGGATAACACCAATATTGATCTGCTCCTCTGGCAGCGAAATCTCTCAGTTCTAATAACGGTGAGAAGAGTCCTTTATGGTGAGATGGGTAAGGCTCCCACAACAATAACCTACAAGTGTTGACATGCCATGAAACGCAAACAAACCAGAATTTAATCCAATCTTAGATATGTTAGAAGGATGAACATAAGTAGATAAATTAGCAACCTTTAACGAGTTTATCTGCGCAAATATAACAGCAATTTTTGTTCTGAGAAGAATTTTCTGAAATAGCAATTCTAGTTATTTAAATGTAAGTAGAAAAGAAGATGATGGAATACAGTAATGAGGAAAACTAATAACTCTCCATAGCAAAAAGAAAAATCAATTTGTTTACCTTTTGCTAAAATGTAAGTATTTGATAATATCCTTTCAGGAAACGTGTTTGTGATCATTCAGTACAGTAATCGAAGTGTCAAATTCACAGTTACTTCATGCGAATAAGGAAAATTTGGCTTTTGGTTGGTGCTTTATCGTATATCAATACTTATAAATAATTTAAAGGCAAAATATCTGTTATATATATATATATATGTCAATGCACACAAAACGGAATATATGTGCTATAATCAAACGGGGGACATCTCCACTCTAGACGGAACCCCTCTTAAACTAGTTGACAAATTCACTTACCTAGGAAGCAGCGTCGAATCAACCGAAAAGGACATCGACACGAGGTTAACGAAAGCATGGACAGCTATCAATAGGCTATCGATTATATGGAAATCAG
The DNA here is from genome assembly GCA_963585895.1 of Sepioteuthis lessoniana. Taxonomy (NCBI): domain Eukaryota; kingdom Metazoa; phylum Mollusca; class Cephalopoda; order Myopsida; family Loliginidae; genus Sepioteuthis; species Sepioteuthis lessoniana. The sequence goes on from CAUZXS010000403.1 coordinate 109,158, forward strand.
ACCTAACCGATAAAATGAAACGCAGTTTCTTCCAGGCAGCGGTCACATCGATACTGCTATATGGGTGCACAACATGGACTCTAACAAAACGGCTGGAGAAGAAGCTAGACGGCAATTACACAAGAATGCTGCGTGAGATCTTGAACAAGTCCTGGCGGCAACACCCCACAAGACACCAACTGTACGGCCACCAGCCCCCTATCACGAAAACTATTCAAGTTAGACGAACCAGACATGCAGGACACTGCTGGAGAAGCAGGGACGAACTCATAAGAGATGTACTCTTATGGACCCCCACACATGGCCGTGCAAAAGCAGGACAACCAGCACGAACATACATTCAGCAACTATGTGAGGATACAGGATGTTGTCCTAAAGATCTGCCTGAGGCGATGAACGATAGGGAAAAGTGGCGAGAGAGGGTCAGGGATATCCGTGCTACCAGCACGACATGATGATGATGATGATGATGATGATATATATATATATATATACTACCGGTTTGATGAAATAGGAGAAACATTAAACAGCAGCAACAATCTGAAATGTCATTGACACATTTCCTGTCCTTACAACTTTTCCTTATTCCCACTCTTTATGTAAAAGAATATGACACGACACGACATAGTGTTTTTCATTTAGCCACTCAACCCTTCAAAGATGGACTCAGTTGGGATTAAACTACTTGGGGAAACATATGTTGTTGTTTTTTAATCTCGTTCCATACAAATTCAAACGATAAATACGAAGCCTTGAACAGATAAACAATTGAGTTTCTATCTTATTTAATCTAACAATTATAAAAGAGTAAAGGTCTTTCTTTCTTTCTCTCTCTCTCTCTCTCTCTCTCTCTCTCTCTCTCAATATATATATATATATACATTGTGGTACGTGGAGAATTTGAATAATGCTTTTAATAGCGTACTCATGTTTAAAATGAATAAAATGAAGAAATATAATCGAAAGAAAGGGACCCTTTTAAAGAATATTAGAATATTTTAATCATTTTTAAAATATTTTATTTACTTTAAACAATCCTAGATTCCACATAAAAATAAATTTGTTCACAGAATTTGAAATAGCCACTATAGTACTCAGGTCAGTCACTCAGCCCGTTAAGAGGACTTAAAATATGCTGACCGTATTCCCTATGGAAGAGCAAGATAATCAAAAATAGGGATGTCTGGTGTATGACAATAAGTTGCATCTGACCGTAAGGCTCTAATTCTGAAGATCTGAGTGAGTGTGGGTTATCCCTTCATTGCGATTGCTCCCAGATTTACACTACCTTTTAGAATCTCATCTATAGGTCAAATAGTCTGTTTAAAAAATTATTTCTATCCGATAGAACCGTGTACCAAAAAAACTTTTAAGGAACAACTATAAAAAATATAAATATGAACTTACAATGAACACGATTCCCTACCTGTAGACATAATGTGTTGACATGCCGTTCAAAAAACTGTTCTGTTATTATCTCATAAACTCCAATAAAATTTTAATCAGAATTAAAAAGTTCAACCATTTTAGCATTTTTTTCCCTTTCATGGGTAGACATCAAAATATTTTTTCACAGATTTCAGCCAATGACATATATCAGAAAAATGATTAAGAAATATGAGTTTTTATATTAAGAAATAAAAACAATTACAGTAGGGATCAGATCACAATACGACTATGTGAGGGAATTTTATTCATAAAGCAACAATACTTTCACTTTTTAAAAACTAATAACTTCAAAATTATTTTTCTTTTATATTTAATCATATTCTTTTATTTGTTGTTATTTTCATCAATATCAACTTAATAGTTAATTATTTCCTTTGGAATTTCTTTGGAATCATCATCAATACCATCAATTCTTCTTCTTCTTCTTCTTCTTCTTCTTCTTCTTCTTCTTCTTCTTCTTCTTCTTCTGCCGGAAGTGATCTTTCTTATGGCGCCTTACAATCCATTGTGGCATAAGGTAACCGCCTATCAGTCGTGGACACGTGACACTGAGACTGAGACTGTAAATGAGAACATATTTTTTAGCCCTGCAGATCACTGGCAAATTAGTCGACTACTGATCTTGTCGTCATTCACTATATTGTTATTGAATTGCCATGTTAGTTTCCCTAATAATAAAAAAAGAAAAACCTTTTTTAAAAAAATTGCTGAGTGGACGTCTTCATAATTGCTGTTGTCTCAGGTTTTTGTCTGTTATTACAGTTTTTTTTGTAACTAGTTCATGAAGCATTTCAGGCGGATAATGAAATTCAGTTTGATTGTATTATTTGTTTATTTTATGAGTTTTCTCTTCATACACTGTTTACTTTTAAAGGATTATTTTCATTTCTGTTTTTGTTTCTTTTCTTTTTTTTTCTTGCTTCAAAGTGAGTGCTTTATTTTTATTCATTTATCTATTTATTCATTTTGTAGTTTTTTCATTATTTCGGTGATAACTAGGATTGTATTCGCTTTATTGATTTGTTTATTTATTAATAATTTTATTTTACTATTGAATTGATTTCTTGTTATTTTTGTTGTAGTTATTTCTTTATTTCTGCTGTTGCTACAAGGAGTAACACCAGCAGCAACAAAAGAAGCAATGAAATTATAATAATGATGATCATCATTGTCAGGATTTCTCCCATCTTCATCATTACGATCATCTTTAATGAAATTACAATCGTAATAATAACTACAAGCATACATGCACATACAAAGATATATATTAACTGTGTTATTAGCATATAATGTATAGATTAATCAAAGAGAGACAACAGGAATGAAGGCGTTCGTGGTGTAATGGTTACCATCTTAGAAAATGGACTCAGGCAACTAGAATTAAAATCCTGGAAGATGCTGATTTGAATTTAATATATCGCTAATACTCTTGAGAAAGATTACAATACAATTTTTCTCTCTACAACTATTGGTAAATAGTAGGGAGGACTGGACTCTTTAACCTTGGTGTGGCAACTGATCTAAAAGAAGGAAAACTCTTTATTCAAATATGTTAAACTCCGCAAAAAATTGACCTTGTGTCGTGACGAAGGAGTTGGGTAAATATAGTATGTATAGATGCGATGACAATCCAAAACACGGCAGACACCCAGGGAAAAAATCCAAGAACTCATGACAAGAAATTGTTTTCAAACCAAGTGCACACATATAGTATAACAGTTATTGTTTTAGGATATGGAATCGAGGATCCAAGTTCAAATCATAGACGAGGTTTTCTGCATTTCACTTGGCTTGGAAAAGGCGAAAACTATCTGCTACTTCCAAGTTTTGTGTAAATAGTAATATAGATTTGGTTCTTTAGCCTTGGTTTGGACTCAAGTGAAGAAGTAAAAAAAATTGATATTCAAACCAGCTATACTCTGCTTAGAATTCGACCTTATATCGCATTTTGCTTATGACAGAAGGATATTTGTTTTTTCTTTTTGAAATATTTTTGAAATTTATATAAGATTACTCACTACAAAAGACATCATAAGAAGGACAGAATATATATAACAGCCGAAACGCTGAGACAACGATAACAGCAAAGATAAGAAAACTAGTTCGAGTATGTTAGCGAATGAGGAAAACGTTGATGTATCTTAATTACTGATAATACCCTTCCTATGTTTGCCCAGTTGGCTGAGACAGTAGTATACACAGACTTTATCTCTGCAGAGAAGTAAGACTTTTTCAACGAGTGTCCTGGATATGATACAAAGGCATTTGATAGTGAGCCTTCAGTCTTGGTGTTCTGGGAAATGTGGAGTTCTCCCTCATTGCCATTGCTCCCAAGTCCACTCAGGCTCGAAGTGGTAGCACCTTACAGGGTCATATCTATGGGTTAGATAGAACTGCTTGACATTTAAATAAATGACTTATATTAAATTGAATTGCTTGAAATAGAACAGTTTAATCATTTAACTGTGTGTAAAAATATAACTGATGTTTTATTGAATTATTAGTGGTACATAGCAATACTTGGAACCATTTAAATTTGTTGACTTCTGCTAAGCTGAATTATTTTGAACAGAACTATTTGATTACTTAACTATGTATAAACATCACTGGTGTTAAATTATAATTCTGAAAAACATTAAACTTTAAGCAAACAAATGATTAATAGTAAATAGAATTATTCATATTAGATAAAAATAAGTGAAACCACTTAACTGTGTGCAAAAATATGAACACAGGCCCGTTTAAAAATGTTATCTACAAAAATGTATTTAAAATCATATATATTCAATATATATGTATAAAGAGGATCTGGGATTAAATTTTCCTACAATGATTGATATGTCATAAACCTTCCCAGATAAATATTATTTTAATTACGTTTTTGTTGCAGTTTTGTTTCAAGAGAATTTCTGGTTATTCTTGGATATTTTCTAACCTTTTCTTTCCCCTCTGTTTGCTTGATGGTGTCCGCTTCTAAGACAAACTAGGCACTACTGGAGAAGTAGGAATTAACACATAAGCCACGCTCTCTTGTGGATTCTTTCACTTAGACACACCAGCTTGTTGTGTAATGTATATTGTCATAGGAAATGGACACAGTGACCCAATATCAAAGCCTGGACATGGCTGTTTGCATTTCCCTTAGCACTAATACCTTTGTGAAAGAAATGAATCTAACAATTCTCCCTTCAGCTATGGATAAAATAGTGAGACAGACTGGGCTATTTACTCTTGGTATAACTATTGGTCTAGGAAACAAAAAACTCAGAATTCAAATCTGTTAAACTCCACATCCTTGTGTCGCATCCTGGACTTGGCAGGTTTTTTTTTAAATACATTCATCAGCTCTGTGCGGACACTAGAGGCAGTCTAGAGGATCTAAAAAGAGAGATGATAGATAGGTACGGATGGGGAGAATGAGTCAAGGAAATTAGTTTTATCAGCACGACTTGATGATGATGATGATGATGATGATTTGAAGCATTCTATTTTTTTATATATGTTCTGTATTGCGTTTTGTGATTGAATAGTTTTCTTATTTCAATCGTTTCTTTTTTGTTTCTTTTCTCTTTTATTCATAATAAATATTTTGCGTTTCTCAATTTCAATTTACCTAGACAGCCGGGGGTGTTGAATACACCGACAGATTCTCTGCAGAGGGGTAAGACCCCCACACACACACACACACCATCGAATGTCCTGCATATGACACTAAACAATCTGATAATGAGGTTCCAGTAATATTGGAACTTTGGGAAATGCGGTGTACCCCTTCATTGTCATCGTTCATGGGTCGACTCTGGCCCGGGGTGGACGCATCTGTTAGGGTCCTATCTATGAGTCTAATAGAACTCAACTGTATACTTATGCAAAACGGAATTGTTTGAAATATATTTGCTTTTACATTTAACAGTATGTAAACGAAAAACTATACTTATTCTAAACTAAATTGCTTGAATTTTAAATCGGCGTTAAATGACTCGATAAGGGTTGATACGCTGTAAAGCAAAACAACCAACCAACCAAATAACCAAATCAATTTCAAATGTTAAATAACTGTTTGTATTAGGCTTAAAAAATTCCTTAAATTCTTAGCAAAAATTATCACGCCAATCATGAGCATGAGGTGATATTTTTCTTGTGACTTAGCGAATTTTTGGTTTCCTTTGCACTTTCTTAGGTATGAAGAATAGTTCTGATGATAAAGAGTCTCACTGAGAGATATTTTCTGTATTTTAACTTTTACAATTCTATGTCCTCCAGTTCTTTGTTCCACTCTCTAGTTTTACATAGCTTTCATAATGCAGATTGTTACTTGTTCAAAGATTTTAAATATTTTTGAACATTCCATTATCCATGGTTGTGGAATCACATCATACACTTTCCTGTAGTCTATACATTGTATGTTTGCCTGTTCCTCATTGTCATTATCTCTTTAATAATGTCTTGGTCTATACGTGATTGGTCGTTTGGACATCTATTTCCTTTACAGTATTCTTTGTGTTCTTCGGAAAAAAGACCGCTGTCTACAAGTGAAGAATAGATTTATTCCTTTATTTCTGCTGTCAGAATTTCAATGTTATATACTCCATGAGAGTTATTTACGTCAGCGTTAGCCGTTGGTTTTCCACTGGAGTTTCAGTGTTTCGGTAACTCAAGGCGGTATTGCCACTAGCGCCAGGAGTGACAGTACCGCCTTGAGCTACCGAAACTGTGTTATCACTCCTGGTTGGCGGCTGATGAGGACATGGTATCACACGTGCTTTCACACGTTGTATGATGAAAAAAAAATACTCCATGAGAGTTATTTACATCAGCGTTAGCCGTTGGTTTTCCACTGGAGTATCAGTGACATCAGGTCTCCAGGACTCTTCTCAGTATTCTGACCGTACTCAATTAGTAGTAGTTTGAATGGTCTCCTCTCGTCCTCTTATTTCCAAGTCCTCTAGTCCATTTATTATTCCTTCGATGACTGTACCAAAAGCACCAATCACAATTGGTGTATTTGTCACCTTCATGTTCCATAATTTCTTTAATTTCCTAGCAAGGTCCAAGTATTTACCCTTCTTTTCATTTTCTTTCAATTTTACTCTGTGGTCAGCTGGGACATGAAAGTCCACAATTTTGCAAGTTATCTTTTTTTTTGTTGATTATTATAAGGTCTAGTCGTCTGGTGGAGATTATTATTATAACAATAACTATTATAACAATAACCATCATAACCCGTCGTGTCTTGTCTTATTTGTTCTGTGCTAGTTTGTTACATTGGCTTATTATATGATTGATAGTCTTTTTTACATATATAGTCACTTAACGTCATATCTGGGATATAATGTCTTATGCAGGGTCATTAGTTTTCTTGTTCTCTGGTCCATTTATTTCAGTTCTTCTATGGTCCAATTCAAGAAGGATCCCGAGTATCTTACGAGGAGGACAGCCCAGGTATTTGTACCTTTGATAAGGTTTCTGCTACATAGTATGGTTCCGAGTAGCTTTCTCGTCCTTCTGAGATTCTCTTTTTAAATTATTTCATTCATATCCACTGGTTTGATGGTGTCAGTTTCCAATATTCCTTTTCTCTAAGCGTTCTACTTTTGTCTTGATTTGGTAGTTGCATTCCGTCCGTCAGGTGTCATTTACCGCTTTTTATTATCAGCATGGAGCATTTAACTATGCCAAATCAGTATGGAGCATTTATCTATGCCAAATTCTATCTCTATGTCTTGATTATATATTCTCACTGCTTGCATGAGTTTCCTATCCTTTTTCGTTTTTCGCAAATACTTTGATGTCGTCCATGTACATTAGGTGATTAATATTTTCCTGCGATTTACTAAGTTCATATCTGGCTGTGCTTTTTCTGAAGATGTAGTTGAGTGGCATCATCTTAATTATAGATAGTAATGGTGATAGTGCATCGCCTTGGAATATACCTCTTTGGATCTTTGTTTCACCTAAGCTTTTCCCTCCTCCGGTCAATTTCCCCTCCAGGTTTTTATAGTTTTCTCGATAAAGTTCATCTGATATTTTATACATTTTACGGCACTTTATTATCCAGCTTTGTGGGTCCATATCATATGCCTTTTTGTAGTCAATCCAGGACATAGCTAGATTTTTATTTGTCTCGTCTTGCTCTCGTTAAGGATGTGTTCATCAATGTAGAGTAGCTCTCCTGTGCTTCTGGATCCTTTGTAGCATTCTTTCTGTTACTAAGGGAACAATCCGCGGCTTGTTTGCTAGTACTAAATCTCTTCCCTTTTTTGTACCGTCAGTATTTTCCACATCATAGGTTGGTACGTTATAGGTCCGTAGTTGTTTGGGGCCGTTCCTTTACGGGGTCTTTTTGGATCAACGTAGTTTTTTCTTTGGTCATTCATTGGGTACTTTTTCTTTTTTGTAGACATCAGTTCATTTGGAGTGCAAGTCTGTCATGAATGGCGGTGAATATATTGAACCAGAATCCATCTATTACTTCATGGCCCGTCGTTTTCGAACTTGATATATTTTTTCAGTGTTCTTTTGAGTAAATCGCAGTGTATTTCCGCTTTATTATCATCATTATTATTATTATTATTTACTCCCTTGAATTTTTTTCAAACCAGCCTTAGCTGATTGTTTCTCTCTGAATTTTGAGTGTATGATAGTCTCATCAAATCTCCAGGATTCTTCTCAGTATTCTGGCCGATCTTGATAATGCTGTAGTCTGGATGGCCACTACTTGTCCTCTTATTTTCAATTCTTCCAGTTACTTCATCAATCTTTTGGGTATTGTCCCAAGTGCACCCAGCACAATTGGTATCACCGTCATTTTCATGTTCCATAGTTTTCTTAATTCTCTAGAAAGATCGAGGTACTTATCTCTCTTTCGTGTTTTTTATTTTTACTCTGGTCTACCCGGACGGTAAAGTCCACTATTCGGCAGGTTCTTTTTTTTTTTTTTTTTTTTGATCGTCTGGCCGAGATTAGGTGATCCTTTGTATCTCAAAATCCCAGAGAAGTTTCGGTGTCTCATTCTCAACGTCGAATTCTGGGTTGTGCATATACCATTTGTTCGTATGATCGAATTTAAATTTCTTGCACAACTCCCGGTGAATCTCCTTTCCTACCCATTCATGTTTAGTTTTATATTCTTTTTGTGCTAATTTACTGCATTCGCTGATTATAATCCTATTTACCAGGATATGACACAAGGTCAATTTTTGAGCGGAGTTAAACAGGTTTCAATTCAGAGTTTTCCTTCTCCTAGACTAGTTGCCTCAACAAAGCTGAAGAACCTAGTCTATCCTACTATTTACCCTTAGCTGGAGGGAGAATAATTGGATTCATACCTTTCCCAAGGATATTAGTGCTATGTGAAAATGCAATTAGTCTCGTCCAGGATTTGAACTCGTGTCGCCGTGTCCAATTCCTACGACGATAATCATTACTCCACGTGCACCGCTGATTATAATTGATCGTTTCGTCTCTATGACCACAGAACCAACATTTTCTATTTTGTTGCGTCTTGTCTATATTTACTTTAACATAATACTTATGCTGTTGTTTTTTGCTGCTATAAGAGATTCAGTTTCTGTCTTAAGGTTTCCCTTTCTAGCCGTGTCCTAGTCTTCACTTGCGCGATTTTGCTTGTTTGTCGCTTGAAATATCTATACAGTTGTTTTTCTTTCTATTTTTGTTTCTGGCTATTTTTATTCTATTAATGTTTGTGATGTCTGGTCCCATTTTTATTTCTTTGTTATTGCTGTTTTATTGACCCTTATATTGTTTGTTTTTCCGGTTGCTGTGATCAGAATATCATTGTTCTTTTTTTAGTTTTCTCCGAGTAGTCTTATCGATGTGTCGACGCTATCTTCAATGCTGGTGAGTCCTCTTCCTCCTTCTTTACTTCACTCATAATCTTTGTTTACATTATCTCTGGGATATCAGGTTTTATGTATCATCATTAGTTTTCTCTTCATCTGAAATTTTTCTCTTGTCCAATTTTAAAATATTCCTGTGGAAAACCTTGCCTACGCAGTAGTGTCTTGTCTTATACTTTTTCTGTGCTAATTTGCTGCATTCGCTTATTATGTGATTGATCGTTCCGTCTGTATCACCACATAATCTACATCTGCTATTTTGTTGCGTCTTATCTATTCTCGCTTTGATATGGTTGGTCCTTATGGCGTTGTTTTGTACTGCTATTAGAAGAAATTCAGTTTCTCTCTTAAGGTTTCCTTTTCTTAGCCACGTCCAGGTTTCCTTGGGTGAGATTTCACTTGCTTAAAACATCCATAGAGTTGTTTTTATTCCCATTTTTGTTTTCTGCTTATTTTCGTTTTGTTGTTTCTTGTGTTATCAGCATAGTTTCTGGTGGCTATAACCAGTCTTTCTCGGCGCTTTTCTGTGTAATCGAGTTGTTGTATCGATACGTCAATGCAGTCTTCAATGCTGGTACGTCCTCTTTCTCCTTCTTTCTTGACTCATATAGTCTGTCAACGTCATATCTTGGATGTAATGCCTTATGCATCATCATTAGTTTTCTTGTTCTCTAATTCATTTCTTTAATTTCTTCTCTAGTCCACTTCAAGAATGATCCCGAGTATCTTACTTGATTGCTGCATAGGTTCCTGCTATATAGTTTGGTTCCGAGTAGCTTTCTCGTTTTCCTGAGATACTCTTTTTAAATTGTTTCATTCATATTCACTTGTTTGATAGTGTCAGCAATATTCTCAAGTATTTCTAGGTTTCCTTTTGTACGAGCGTCCTGATTGTTTCTTGATTTGGCAGTTCCATTCAGTCTAACATGTGGCGTTTTCCGCTTTTCATTATTACCATGGAGCGTTTTTCTATGCCAAATTCTATCTCTGGGTCCTGACTGTATATCTTCACTACCTGCGTTTTTTGCAAATACTTTGATGTCGTCCATGTACATTAGGTGATTGATCTTTTCCTGCAATTTACTAAGTTCGTATCCGGCTGTGCTTTTTTTCTGGGTATGAGGTTGAGTGGCATCATCTTAATTATAAATAGCAATGGTGATAGTGCATCACCTTGGAATAGACCTCTTTAGATCTTTGTTTCAGCTAAGCTTTTCGCTCCTGCTGTCAATTCCACTCTCCAGGTTTTCATAGTTTTCTATATAAAGTTCATGACATCATCTGATATTTTGTACATTTTGAGGCACTTTATTATCTACTTTTACGGGACAATATCATAAATCTTTTGTAGTCAATCCAGGCTATAGCTAAATTTTTTTCGTCTCGCCTTGCTCTCGCTGAGGACGAGTTCATCAATGTAGAGAAGCTCTCCCATGTTTCTGGATCTTTTGTACCATCATTTCCGTTCCAGAGGGAACAATCCACGGCGTGTTTGCGAATAATAAATCTCTCCCCTTATTTGTGCAGTTAGTATTTTCCACATCATAGGTAGGCACGTTATTAGTCTGTAGTGGTTTTTTTTTTGGGGGGGGGGGTTCCTTTCCGGGTCTTTTTAGATCAACGTGGTCTTTTCTTTGGTCATTCATTCGGGTACATTTTTCTTTTTGCGGGTATCAGTTAATTTTGAGTGCTAGTCTCTCATAGATGGAAGTGAATTTCTTGAACCTGAATCCATGTATTGCATCATTGCAATGAGTGTTCCAATTAAGAATTTTTTTTTTAGTGTTGTTTGGAATAAATCAATGAATATTTTTGCCTTCGGTCCTTCTTCGAGTCCTAACCTTTTTCCTATGTTGCTTATCTATTCGGCTATTTCGTTTTGTTTTCTTGGTTGCTATATTTTGCTTGAAAATTGTTTTACTTCCCTTGCATCCGGTAGTTGGCATGTCTTCGTTTCATCACCTACTTTCGTTATTTTGTCTGTATTGTTTTACCCTGTCATTATTATTATTATTATTATTTACTCATTAGAGTTTTTCTCATCAGGATTAGCTGATGGTCATTCACTGGAGTTTGAGTGACAGCAAGTCTACTCAAGTCTTCAGGACTCTTCTCAGTATTCTGACCGTTCTCAATAATGCAGTAGTTTGGATGGTATCCACTCGTCCGCCAACATCCAAGTCCTCTAGTCCCTTTAGTAATCCTTCAGTTACTGTTCCAAACGCACCAATTACAATCGGTATAATTGTCACTTGCAAGTTCCATAGTTTTTTCAGTTCCCTAGCAAGGTCCAGGTACTTATTATTATTATTTACTCATTAGAGTTTTTCACATCAGCATAAGCTGATGGTTTTTCACTGGAGATTGAGTGACAGCAAGTCTCCTCAAGTCTCCAGGACTCTTCTCAGTATTCTAGCCGTTTTCAATAATGCTGTTGTTTGGATGGTCTCCACTCGGTCACCCACTCCCAAATCTTCCAGGCCCTTTAATAATCCTTTAGTCATCGTGCCAAAGGCACCAATCACAATTAGTATAATTGTCACCTTCATGTTCCACAGTTTTTTCAATTCTCTAGCAAGGTCGAGGTACTTATTTCTCTTTTCACATTCTTTTAGTTTTATTCTGTGGTCCGTCGGGACGGCAAAGTCGACAATTTTGCAGTTTTTCTTTTTCTTTTTTCTTTTTCTTTTTCTTTTTTTTTTTTTTTTTCTTGGTATGTGTTAAGTCCAAGTTTTCAAATATATTTCATGCACTCCTTGCGATGAAAATATTCATTTACATATACAAACATACACGCGAACGCACACTCACCAACCCACCCAAATACATGCACACACACACACACACACGCACACACACACATATATATATATATATATATATTGTCATCCGCAGACTGACTTTTTCGTTGTATCACTACTCTTCAGTGTGGCTAGACACTTCAAATTATGTACGTGCACATACACACCCACGCATTTACTTAAAAATGCGTAGCATTGTATATAATTTGTTCATATGGGAAAAAAATGGAACTAAATCCAACAGTAATTACGTTGCACAAATTTGAATTCGAACGATAAGAACGGAAATAGAGTATTTCAAAATTTTTCTCATCTTTTCCGTTTCATTTAATGACTCATACGTCTTGATGATGGTATAAAAAAACGAAGCATTAAACAATGGCAAATCAATAAATCAAAATCATCCTCAGAAGACCTTGTGTCTTTTCATTTTTGAATATTTTCATATATATGTATGTATGTATGTATGTATGTATGTTATGTCTCTTTTCTTTACTGAAATATAATTTTAGATCAACTCCGGGAATCATGTAATTTACAGAAGGAAATACAAGTATGTTTGAATATGAAATTTAGAGTATGAAAAGTTTAACACGTACATTTATAATACATGTGTTCCTTTGTACAACAAGAAGAAAGAAGAAAAATACCAAACAAAACTATCATGGGCAAAGAAAAATATAAAATAAAAATAATAAAAATAAAAATAAAAATTATAAAAATAATGAAAATGAAAAAATAATAAAACAACAAAAATAGCAAAATAACAAATATTAAAAAAATAATAAAATAAAAATAACAGAAATAATAAAAATAATAGTAAGAATAAAAATAATAAAATTAATAGAAATAACATGTCAACTTGAAAAGCCGACGTCCTTTTACAATGGACATCGTTAGAGGAAAGTTAAAAGGTCAGCAGCAGCGAAATCCTTTTTGTCCTTTCACCAAACTCGTTACCTATTCTTCTCAAACGAAAACTTACCCTTACACACGCCAATGTACGGACTTTAACGCAGTCTCCATTCGAGTTGACACACTCTGCTTAATCGTTATTATAAATACGTTTACAACAGGCTTACAACAGTTCCTCATTATTTTTACTTACCGTGTGACAATTTGTTTTATACCCAATATATCAAAAAATAAATAATTTACCGAGGTGAGCCAAATTATAATTTGTCATCTGATTTACCACCGACTAACATTTTACTTTTGGAGCCATAAAAAACACACAAAATGTGACTGGAATTGTTGATGAGGTGGAGATTAAAGAAAAGTGTTCGAATGACTAGTGTACAAAGCCAACGAATATTAATCAGTGTGCGTGTAAAATTATGTCTATACACACACCGATGAATGTGCGTATCAATTGGTCCAGTAGATAGATAGATAGATAGATAGATAGATAGATAGATAGATGTAGGTTGGTTGGTTGGTTGGTTAGTTTCATGGCGTCTTACCCCTCGTGGGTTATTTAAAGCCAAATCCTGTTTATATATATCATATATGATTTTAGTGAATAGTTTGTTGGTTACTATTTTTTAACAAGTTAGAGCTCATTTGTTTACACACAGTTAAATGGTTTCAAGAATTTCTATTTATTGTTTGCTCATATTTAAATGGTTTTAAGTATTGCTATCACTAATAGCTCTATTTGAACACAGTTAACCGGTTTCTAGTATTTCTATTTAATATCAATAATTCACTTTATCGAGTATTACTTTTTTACTTAATACTAATCATCTGTTTGCACACAGTTAAATGTATTTCTATCTAACATTATCAATTCTGTTTATCAATTATTTCGAGGTAATTTAATACCACACTTTTGTTTGCAGATGGTTAAATTGTTTCAAGTAGAGAATGTAATTAAATAGATTCGGCTTTTACAAGTACTACCTCACTGGGTCAGAGTGGACTTGGGAGTAATTACCGTGAAGCGGTACTCTATATTCTGCAAAGCTCCAGGACTGGAATTTCACCATCAGATGAAATCAGAGTCGTTTCCAAGATACTCCTTCGGGCGGGGGTGTCTTACCCGTTACCAGAAATGCAATCAGCATATTCTACAGCACCAGCCGACGAGGCAATAGATAGATGTACAGACTGAGATAGATAGGCAGATATATATATATATATATATATATATATATATATATATATAGAGAGAGAGAGAGAGAGAGAGAGAGTATGAATAGCAACAGAGAATGGCACAGTTAAAATACGGCATTAAAACGAATTCTAAATAAAATTTAGATAGCAGAAAATCGTGTTTTGGCATTTGAATTTTCAGTTCTCTTCATCATATTCAATTTTATTGCATTCTAATAAAACAATGACAATATTTCTTTCAATTTTCTCCGGCAAGCGGAAGCAAAATAACCCAGAGCATTCGAAAAGATATGCCGGAAACTATTAGAAGATTTAATATAATATTTGTCGGTCTAATCTGTACATGTGAATGCCCGTTGTCATTGTGTTTTTATATTGTATATGTATGAGCAAAATATACACCTAGCAATGCATAACTCACTTTAAAATCTTTTTTTGCTGTTTTTTGTTTGTTTTTGCTTGTTCTCTTTATTTTATTTTTTCTTCAAGTTTTCAAACTCACAATCAACTTCTATTTACAAAATTCAAGCAAAAGCCATTTTAAGAAAATAAGATTAAGAAAATTTATTAATTTTGTTATTTCAGTAATTCTTTATTTGTTTGTTGGTCCGGTTGTTTGTTTGTGTTCCCAGTTTATTAACTTGTTTGTTTCTTAAAATCAATTCAAAATAATCACTGGAAGGTATTATTTTTTATGGCTCAGTAAACGAGAACTTGAGACTGCATTGGCGTCGGCAATTTAAATGTCTGTATACGTGTGCATATTTGTGCACTCGTCTGTATTCCTACTCGTGTATATGCATGTAATTTTACACATTACATAAATATACTTCATATCCATATATCTTAGGTGGCGTTCGTCGTGTAATGGTTATCGTCGTAGGAAACGGACATGGTGACCCGAGTTCAAATCCTGGATGAGATTTTACATTTCACGAAGCGCCCAAACACTTGGGAAAGGTATGAACACAATATTTCTTCCTCCAGCTATGAGTAAATAGTAAGGCAAACTGGGCTTTTTATTCTTGGTATGGCAACCAATCTAGGGGAAGAAAAACTGTGTTAAACTACTTTGTCTAGTGGGCAGAGTGTTCGCTAATAGTCCGGGAGACCTGGGTTCAATCCCAGCTCGAGTCATACCAAAGACTTTAAAAATGGTACTTGATACCTACTTGCTTAACACTCAGCCATATAAGGTACGTATCAAGGGTAAAGTGAAGTAATCCAGGGAAAGGAATAGCGCCCTCTCCTACACCTCGGTGTAGCAGCTATTGAAAAGAGAGCCTTCTGGTCACCCTCGACTACGGTCGCCAACTAAACAACTCGTAAAAACTGATCTTGTGTGGCATCCTACATAAGGGCTGAAATATATATGTATATATATATATATATATATATGTATGTATATTCCATGACCATGATTATTTGTCGTATTCCAAAAAGCACAATTGATTTCTCTATGACATACTAATATGTAACCACTGTCATTCTACACTCACATCACAAATAATTATATTTTCACTATCATCATAAGAATTGCTATAAAGCATTTGTGGTATCAGTACTGTGTTGTGATTATAACACTAAATGGAATATAATGGTGATGCTCTAACTCTGTAGATGTGACAAGTGCAGAGACACTTTTTTGTTAAAACTCCAAGTGATTGTACCAATAAGTTTCCCATCTATATGTCAAATAGATTTGTTCTGAATAACATTTACTTTGTTTTCAAACTGCATCAATAAATTAGCTCGTAAACATCAATATTTCAGCTAAGAATGAAAAATATCTACCTGTTTAGAATGCGTGCGAATTATTAGTATTAGATAAGAAAATTCAAAACCATATGATTGGTTATAGATTATATATCAAACTGAAATTATATAAGAATAATTATGCAATATCATAAAGTACTAATATTAGATAAGAATAGGTAATTGAAGATATATTTTCATTAGATTATAAATATCTTTAGATTAGAATAGTAACAAGAAAATAAATAATGATATATATATATATATATATATATATATATATATATATATATATATATATATCATTATTCATTTTCAAGTTTATAACCATCTCCTGGGCGATATAAAACATCAATTTACATTGTCCTGAAAATCGTGGTAAAAACAGATTTTATATTCAATGTCGTAGGATTTATTTCTATTTCTCTCTCTCTCTCTCTCTCTCTATATATATATATATATATATACATATATATATATATATATATATATATATATCATCGTAAAAATGGACACGGCGACACGAGTTCAAATTCTGGACGAGACTGATTGCATTTCACATAGCACTAAAACACTTGGGAAATGTATGAATCCAATTATTCGCCCTCCAGCTATGGGTAAATAGTAGGGCAGACTAGGTTCTTCAGCCTTGGTGAGGCAACTATTCTAGAAGGAAAACTCTGAATTCAAACCTGTTAAACTTCGCTTAAAATTAACCTTGTGTCATATCCTGCCCGAGCGGAGGGTTTGGTAAATATGTATATATATATATATATATAGACAGAGAGACAGACAGTGATGAAAAGTCCGAGCTTCACTACTGTTTCCGCTTATCATTATAACAAATATTGATTCCGGTCTTTTTTTTTTTCCGTTAACCTTCTTAAATATAAACTTCTTAAAATCAATTAGATTAATACCGTTATAATTTCAGATGTAATTCTGTTATTTTCCACTCGTCATTTAGATAATAAACCATTCCTTTCCTTGTTTCTGCAACGACAACAACTAATACTTTAAACATCATTACACGAGCCATTATTTCTCCAACTTGAATTGCATTCACTTCAGTAAATCAACGTATTTTCTTATTATTTCCACGATAATACCCTGCGACCGTCATCGCTGCCGCAACTTAAACATTCCCTTCTTCAACTTCATTTTCATGGCTTCTGTGACCACTCGAGTTTTTGAGACATCTCTTTCGTCTGATTTTAAAATGACTTGCCTGCGAAAAAAAAAAAAAAATTGAAAAACACGTTAAAAAAAAGAAAGCAAAACAAATGCTGTTATAAAGATAACCGAATTTGTAAGAAATCTTCTACATTTGTAAAACAAATAAAATTAAAAATAAGTTGCTCGAAAAAGGACAGTGGTTTCCGTAGAAAACGAAGTTTGCAAGCACTGAGTATCATTGAAAAACAACTGATTGGAATGTAGAGTGCAATGTCAGAAATGGATCTGGAGTAACAACTGTTTAAATGATAAAGTATAACGAAAAATATAGTAAAAAAAGGGGAAAAATGATAGGAATTGTTTACGCTGAACGTACTCATATGTTTAAGAGATCATAAATAATTTTTTTAAGAATTAGTCGATAAGTTGAAAATAGAATAAGTCAATTTGTAAATCAACACTTAATTCAGTTGTTGGGAAATTTCCACTCTATAATCTGGGAAACGACTCAAAGGATATAAAAAAACAATCCAGGAAACAATGGATATGGTTTTGTAATAGCAAAGATTATTATTATTATTATTATTATTATTATTATTATTATTTACTCATTAGAGTTTTTTTTTACATCAGCGTTAGCTGATGGTTTTTCACTGGAGTTTGAGTGACAGCAAGTCTCCTCAAGTCTCCAGGACTCTTCTCAGTATTCTGGCCGTTCTCATTAATGCTGTCGTTTAGATAGTCTCCACTCGTCCACCAACTTCCAAGTCCTCCAGTCCCTTTTGTAATCCTTTATCATTATTATTATTATTATTATTATTATTTTACTCCTTATGAGTTTTTCACATCAGTGTTAACTGATGGTTTTCACTGGAGTTGGAGTGACAGCAAGTCTCCTCAAGTCTCCAGGACTCTTCTCAGTATTCTGGCCGTTCTCAATAATGCAGTAGTTTGGATAGTCTCCACTCGTCCACCAACTTCTAAGTCCTCCAGTCCCTTTTGTAATCCTTTATCATTATTATTATTATTATTATTATTATTATTATTATTATTATTATTATTATTTTACTCCTTATGAGTTTTTCACATCAGTGTTAAATGATGGTTTTTCACTGGAGTTCGAGTGACAGCAAGTCTCCTCAAGTCTCCAGGACTCGCCTCAGGATTCTGGCCGTTCTTAGCAATGCTGTCGTTTGCATAGTTTATACCCGTCCGCCAACTTCCAAGTCCTTCAGGCCTTTTAATAATCCCCTAGTTATTGTGCCTAACGCACCCTTCACAATTGGCACAATCGTTACTTTTATGTTCCCACAGCTTTTGCAATTATTATTATTATTATTATTAACTCCTAGGAGAGTTTTTCACATCAGTGTTACCTGATGGTTTCTCATTGGATTTTGAATAACAACAAGTCTCAAGCACTCTTCTCAGTATTCCGATCGTACCTAACAATGTTGTAGTCTGGATGGTCACCACTTGTACTCTTATTTCCAATTCTTCCTATTCCTTTATCAGTCCTTTGGTGATCTGTTTGTATGTCAAAATCCCAGAGAAGTTTGTGAGTCTCCAGGATGGACTCTGGATTGTGCATATATCATTAGTTCGTATGGTCAAATTTCAACTTCTTGCACAATTCCCAGTGGATCACATTCTCGACCCTGTCCTGTCTAGACTTATACTTTTTCTGTACAAATTAGCTGCATTCGCTTATTATGTGACAGACAGTTTCGTCTCTATAACCACATAACCTACATTTTCTGTCTTGCTGCACTTGTCTATTCTTGCTTTTACATAGGTGGTCCTTATGGATGTTTTGAGTTACTCTCGGAAGAGATTAAGTTTCCCTTTCTTAGCCATGACCAAATTTTCTCGCATGAGATTTCGCTTGTTTGTGACTTGAAATGTTCATACAGTTGTTTTTCTTTCCATTTTAGTTCATTATTATTATTATTATTATTATTATTATTATTATTATTATTATTATTATTATTATTTTACTCTGGCAAGTTTTTTACTTCAGTTCTAATTGATGGTTTTTGCCGAATTCTGAGTCACAGCAAGTCTCTTCACGTCTCCAGGACTCGTTTGAGAATTCTAACTGATTTTAGGAATGCAGTGGTCATGATGACCTCTATTCTTCCCGGTATTTCCAGTTCATGAAGCCTTCTTCTTCTTCTTCTTCTTCTTCTTCTTCTTCTTCTTCTTCTTCTTCTTCTTCTTCTTCTTCTTCTTCTTCTTCTTCATTTACTACTACTTCTACTGCTACTAATTATTATTATTATTATTATTATTATTTACTCATTAGAGTTTTTCACATCAACGTTAGCTCATGGTCTTTCACAGTAGTCTGAGTGACAGCAAGTCTCCTCAAATCTCCAGTACTTTTCTCAGTATTCTGGCCGTTCTCAATAATGCTGTAGTTTGGATGGTCTCCACTCGTCCACCAACTTCCATGTCCCGCAGTCCCTTTTATAATTCTTTAGTTATTGTACCAAAAGCGCCAATCACAATTGGTATCATTGTAACTTCCATGTTCCATAGTTTTTTCAATTCTCTAGCAAGGTCGAGGTACTTAGCCTTCTTTTAACTTTCTTTCAGTTTTATTCTGTGGTCAACCAGGACAGCATAGTCGACAATTTTGCAAGTTCTCTTTTTTGGGGGGCTGATTATTACAAGGTCCAGTCTTTTGGCCGAGATTAGGTGATCCGTGTGTATGTCAAAGTCCCATAGGAGTTTATGTGTGTTATTCTCTAGGACAGCTGCTGAGTTGTGCATATACCATTTGTTCGTATGGTCAAATTACAATTTCTTGCACATCTCATTTTTTATCTTCTAGATTCTAAGGCTATGCAAGATTATCTTGTAGATGTCATATACATTCTATTTCAATTGACACAAACAACATTTGACAATTCTGATTATTTGTTGATAAAAAAATAAATAGGTATATAAATAACTAAGCAAACTCAGATTGACAACTGAATCAGTTTTAAAAAGTTATATTTGGGACAAATAAGTGATCAGAATAATCCAATGATCATTACACTACCATTACTATCACTCACTCTCTATAATCCCAATTTTCTATGAAACAATGTGTGATTGATTAATAATTATCGATATTATGTACGACTTTTTATACAGCACTTAAATGTACTTTCTTCATCCCAATGAGTTTTACTGCAAAATTTAATTAAAATCCATCTACAAATCTTAGAGAAGATAGTCATTACTCTGTCGGTTGAGGCTGTGATATATACTAACTGCATATCCACTGAGGGTTAGGACTCCCTCTCCAATGAGTATCCTTGGTATGAAGCTATATTGCATATGATGGTGAGGCTTCATTTCTAAAGTTACAGATAATATGGAGTACTCCTTCATTGCCATTACCCTCAGGTCCACTCTGTACCTGTTAGTGTCCCTCCTATGGGTCAAATAGAATTAGCACCCTGAGTTAGGCACCAAACTGCAACTGATGATGAGGATCCAGTACTGGAGCTTTGGGTAATGTGGAGTACTCATTCATTGTCTTTACTCTCAGGTCCACTCTAACTTGGAGTGGTAGAGCCAGTTATTGTCCCATCTATGGTAAAAATTGAACTGCTCAATCATTTACTAAGAATTATTGTTATTATCTAGCAATTTGAAACCCTACAGCTATGTGCGAATTGACTATATTGCATAAGATTTCTTGACAAATAGAATTACGAATGTCAAATTGCAATACCTGGAACCATTTAACTGTACGTAAACAAACAACTAAAATGAAATCGAATTATTCGTGTTAGAGAAGCATATTTGTAAGAATTTAACTTTCTTCAAACAAATTATTAATTTAAGCAGAATTATTTGTCTTAAATAGGAATACTTGAAACTATTTCACCGTGTGGAAAGTAGCTTTAACAGCTCTTTTAAGAAAAATTTACGAACAAACTGTTTCCTAATAAATATATATATATGTGTGTGTGTGTGTGTGTGTGTGTGTGTGTGTGTGTGTGTGTGTGTGTGTGTGTGTATATACATAAACAAGATTTGGTAATAAATAACCCATAAGGATTGATATGCCATAAAACATCAACCAGCCATCCAGAAACCTGGATACTCAACAATCTGAGATCATTATATATATATATATATATATATATTGATGTCCCTATGGGGGGATACGACTCTTCACAAATAGCAGACCTTGTGGGTCTATATATATTGCATATACTAAATAGAATGATCAATTCAGATCAAGTAGGTCTATACCGAGATGATGGTATAATGTATATCCCGAATAGTAATGGCCCAAATAGCTCGAGTATACAAAAGAAGATTATAAGAGCCTTTAAACTCTTAGGTTTTAAAATAGAAATATCATCAAAAAATAAGATAGTCAGTTTCCTGGATGTGACCCTAGACCTTTCTAACAACACCTATAAACCTTTTATAAAAATGAATCAGTCCCCTTCATATATTAACATCAATTCAAACCCCCCTAAAGCTATAATTAAACAAGTTCCAAAAGCTGTAAATCTAAGAATAAGAAATCTATCAGCAAATGAAGAAATATTCCGAAAAGGTAGTAAAATGTATATTGATGCACTAAAAAGTAGCGGGTATAAAGAAAACTTTACCTATAAAGAAGAGAAGATGCCTAATGATAATAATAAAGAAATAAATAAGGAAAATAGACGTAAAAATTGAAAAAGGAAAATAATATGGTTCTGTAGGCTAACTAATAAAAAAAATAGGAAAATATTTTTTGAAACTAGTAGATAAACATTTTAAACACGGAAATAAACTACATAAAATATTTAATAGAAATACGTTAAAAATAAGTTACTCTAGAACGAAAAATATTTTTCAAATAATTAATAGCCATAATAAAAATATAACAAAAGATTTTCAGGATCAAATAAATAATAATAATAATAATAATAATAACTTTATAAAAATAGAATGCAATTGTAAATCCCGAGACAATTGTCCTATGTATGGACTTGTAATTTAAATAATGTAATATATCAAGCTATAATTTACCCTAAAGAGAATATTACAGATAAAAAAAGCTTATATCGGGTTGACTTCCACGAAATGGAAGGAAAGACATTCAAACCATAAATTTACCTTCTCCCACGAACACCTAAAACACCATACGGCACTATAGAAACAATTCTGGTGTTTAAAAAACAAATGGTTACCCCCTGAGATTGAATGGTCTATTTTGAAAAAAATGAAATACTCCAAATAGTTTTGACGGTAGATGCAATTGGTGCTTAGAAGAGAAAATACATATTTTGACACATAAATTGCCTGATAAGTTATTAAATAAGAGAAGTGAATTAATAGCTAGATGTAGACATAGGACAAAATTTAAACTATAGACTATAAATTTTTAAAAACATAGAAATAAATAGTGAAACCAGACAAAAAACGTATCCAATATACACACAAGGAAGAAATAGGTAGCTCAATAAATAGTATCAAAATTAATATAAGCATTAATATTTCCCTTAAAAGTTAATTATCGAACTTAACATGAAAATAAAATAAATTAAATAAAATAAATAAAAAAGTTAAATTACCGTAATTATGACTGACGGAAGAATTTTGAAAAGAAAATAAATAAGTAAATAAAAAAACAGAAATTCAATAAAACGAGGAGGTAACTCTTTAAATCCCTTCCTCCCTTCCTCCCCCACCCACGTGTCTATTCTGTTTTATTTATCCATTGGATCTGAAGAAGTCCTGTTATATTTTTCTTCGTGTTTTTGGTTCACACCAGAAACGAAAAGCAGGATGGAAATAACCGGTCTTTGGTTTTTTCTTTAAAGAAAGATATATATATATATATATATATATATATATATATATATATATATATATATATATATAAAACAAGATTTCACATTAAATAATCTATAAGTGTTGATATGCCATTAAAGACCAACCAATCAACCAACAAAAAGATAACCTACAAAATTCACTGAAACAAGCATAAGTTTTTTCTAACTATGTGCGATTTCTTAAACGAGATTCTAAATATTCCACCTTGGTTACCAACATTTAAGCAAAAATCACTAAGTTGGTTAAAAGGTATACTTGTAACAGTATGAAATGCACAGTGTCAAAAAGAGATATTCTGCAGAATGTTTTATGAAATATGAGTAGAGTCACACGCACACACACACGGGAAGAATATGTATATATTCGTTTTTATTGTAACAGTATTGGTTGTCATTATTTCACTTTGTGGGTTTATGGCGAACCAAATGCGATATAATTTGGAGAGTACTCAATATCTGTGATAGAGCTATTATATAATAATATAATCATCATCATCCTCTTGTCGTGCCGCCAGCGCGGATATCCCCCACACTCTCTCGCCACTCTTCCCTATCGTTCATCGCTTCTGGCAGGTCGTCAGGGCTACATCCTGTATCCTAACAGAGCTGCTGTATGTTAGTTCGAGCTGGTCGCCCTGCTTTTGCTTGGTCATGTGAAGGGGTCCATTGGAGAACAACCCTTATGAGCTCGTCCCTGCTTCTTCAGCAGTGTCCTGCATGTCTGGTTCGTCTAACTTTGATAGTGCTGGGAGGTAAGTGGCCGTACAGCTGCTGCTTTGGGAGTGTTGCCTCCAGGACTTGTTCAAAATTGATCGCAGCATTCTTGAGTAGTTACCGTCAAGCTTTTTCTCCATCCGTTTAGTCAGTGTCCATATAGTGCATCCATATAGCAATATCGACACAACCGCTGCTTGGAAGAAACTGCGTTTCATTATATCGGTCATGTCTGACTTCCATTTGATTGATAGTCTATTGATAGTTGTCCATGCCTTTGCTAGTCGGGTGTCAACGTCTTTTTCAGAACCCAAAATTGACAACATTCTCAGGAAGAACCAAAATGGCTTTCGAAGAAATAGATCCACAACCTCACAAATATTAACTATCCTTAGAATCCTTGAAGTCGTACGGGCAAAAAACCTACAGGCGACAATACTATTTGTCTACTTTACCAAGGCCTTTGATTCCATTCACAGAGTGAAGATGGATCGAATTCTACTCGCATATGGCATACCAAAGAAACCGTCGCAGCCATAATGATTCTCTATAGAAACACGAAAGTGAAAATACATGCTCCGGATGGAGACAGACTACATCGACATTGTAGCAGGAGCACTTCAAGATGACACACTAGCCCTATACCTCTTTATCATCTGTATAGACTACGTGCTTAGAACATCGATTGATAAAATCACAGAAAACGGTTTCGAGCTGACAAAGAAAAGAAGCAGAAGCTACCCCGCAAAAACAATTACCAACGCTGGCTATGCCGATGGCATAGCGATTCTGGCAAATGCACCCGCACAAGCCGAGACACTACTGCATAGTTTGGAACGAGCCGCTGCAGGCATTGGCCTCCATGTCAATGCACACAAAACGGAATATATGTGCTTTAATCAAACAGGTGACGTTTCCACACTAGGCGGTAGCTTTCTGAAACTAGTAGAGAATTCTACATCGTGTCTCAATATAATAAGTAAATATATATATAAGATTTCATCTATATTCAATGGCATGAAAGCTTGTCTGCGACCTTAGGTTTCATGACGCTTTATAAACGACATTCATCAGGCAGATAACGAAAGATAATGAAGAAATCGGAAAAATCAAAAAATAGTCAAAGAAACCGTTAGAAATGTGTACAAGTCTTTATGTGTGTGTGGGGGGTATATTTTCGTATTATTATATATGGGCGTATAAGTGAAGTTTAGTATATGTGTGTATGAAGATACATACGTAGTGCGATAAATTTGAGGTTGTCTCCCAGATGTTGAGACGCTATATGTAACCGAATTTGCAACAGAATGTCCGAGAAAAATTTACTATTTGTTTATTTTTATATATTCGTGTGTGTGTGTGTGTGTGTGTGTGTGTGTGTGTGTGTGTGTGTGTGGAGGTGATTTTAACTATGGAGTAGAATATTATCATTGCATTTGAAGAAAATAAAGTATTGATCTGTTAGCGTAATAGGCGAGTATAGTATGGTAGGCCAGAATCGCAAAAATATCATGGTGGAGAGATATGTTATATTGTAGTATACTATGGAATATTATGCAATGTTGGTATTTTATGCTGGAATATGATTTGTGATAGATTACAATAATAATTTGTATTAGTTATAATGTGTTAATGATATATTGCGTATACATCATAGTGATTCATGATTGTATGTACGTAAAGAATTTAGTGAATATAATGTTAAAACGTTGCAATAATTGTTTATATTAGCTATATCATTTTTTTACCACTGGTTTCATACCGTCTTTATAGGACAATCAACAGGTAGTTTGTGCCTGATTATTGTCGTAAAAAGACGACATAAAACCAATGGTCCCAGAAAAGCATTCATACAATTAGATGTATATAAAAACTAATATATGATTATCTAATATCATGTTATTAAATAACTATATCATAGATATTGAGCACTCCAAATTATACCGCATTTGGTTTGGCTCTAACCAACCAAGTAAGAGAATGATAACCATACACTTTTGTAATATATATATATATATATCATCATCATCATCATCATGTGGTGCGGCCAGCACGGATATCCCTGACCCTCTCTCTCCACGTCTCCCTATTATTCATCGCCTCTGGCAGGTCTTCAGGGTTACATCCTGTATCATCACATAGCTGCTGTATGTATGTTCGAGCTAGTCGTTCTGCTTTTGATTGGCCATATGCGAGGGTCCATAGGAGTACATCTCTTACGAGCTCGTCCTTGCTTCTCCAGCAGTGTCTGGCATGTCTGGTTCGTCTAGCTTGGATAGTTTTCGTGATAGGTGGTAGATGACCGTATAGTTGGTGCCTTGTGGGGTGTTGCTGCCAGGACTTTTTCAATATTCCTCTCAACATTCTTGTATAATTGCCGTCTAGCTTCTTCTCCAGCCGTTTAGTCAGCGTCCAAGTAGTGCACCCATATAGCAGTATCGACACGACCGCAGCCTGGAAGAAACTGGGTTTCAATTTATCGGTCAGGTTTGATAGCTGTCCATGCCTTCGTTAGCCGTGTGTCGATGTCTTTTTTGGTTGATGAGACGCTGCTTCCTAGGTAGGTGAATTTGTCAACCAGTTTCAGAGAGGTTCCGTCTAGTGTGGAGATGTCAACTTTCTGATTAAAGCACATAAATTCAGTTTTGTATGCATTAACATGGATATATATATATATATATATATATATATATATATATATATATATGCAACATTTTAAAAATTGGTTGATAATCAGATGGTTTAAAAAAAATTGTAAAAAGTGAAAAACAAAATTTTCTCTTTATGTATTTTGCCTACGTTCCAGTCTATCCGACCATCATTAGGACAGTACTTTATTTTCCTCTATTTCTTCGTAGAAATTGTCAAGTTATATCAAGAAACAACATTATTATTTTTATAATTATCACAAGTAACATTATCTTCAATATCAGCAGATGCATCATTTATTTAGAGCAATGCAAAACTAATATACTTAATAGAAAAAAAAATTGACTCATGATTTCAATAAGAATGTGAATATATTTAGTAACATAATTCATGAAAAGTTAAATAATATCGCTTACATCGTAAATATTTTTTGAATGTTAACATGTTAATATTACTTCAAATTTTTTAAATAGGTAGACTGTTAAATAGATAGATATGTATGCACTATATATATATATATATATATATATATATATATATATATATATATAAATGAGGAATGGGTGTTGTGTACATTGGAATACAAGAGTAAAAGTAAGTAAAGTTGGCGACTGCAGTCGAGGGTGACCTGAAGGCCCCCTTTTCAATAGCTACTACACCGAGGTGTCGGGGAAGGCACAACTCCTTTTCCTGGATTGCTCCACTTTACCTTTGATACGTACCTTATATTGCTGAGTGTTAAACAAGGAGGTATCAAGTACCATTTTTAAAGTCTTTGGTATGATGCAACCTGGGATTGAACCCAGGTCCCCCCGACCATTGGTAAACACAGTTAGGCTGAAATTCTTTCAGCATTCTCACGTTGTGATAAAAACTGACAAAGTCTGGTGATATTGCTGGGTATTTCTGCGGTACACAGATTTCGAAGTAAAAATATCTCAACCACGTAACTATTCTTGATTTTAGAGAATTTATGTAATGAAAGCTTTTTTGGAATAATAGACATTTTTTTATCAAGTATTAAATATTTTAAGACAGCAAAATACTGGGCGTTTTCATACTACTCAACAGTTAGAAAAAGACTGAACTCGATGTACATTGTGTGACGTAATATTCAAAGAATTTCTGCAAGAGGGGCATGTAGCTGTGATCGTGTAGAGGGGAAAATGTGCCTGTATTGGAAAAAGTGGATTTAACATCAGCTGATCATGGAATGTTAGGGCCAGAAAGATGTTGGAAATTGAATCGCTTTAGGTTTTTTTTTTTGGCCATCAGTATCAAGCGAATACCCGAATTATGGGAATTCCATGCAGGCATTTGTACTACACAAAGATCGAAGGGGCTGTACAAGGGATGAAAGAACAGTCCTACAAAGGAATTATTAGAAAAAGATGGTTGCATCATACCAAAACTTAATTCAACATTTGGCAATTTACTGTTCAGCGTTTGCAGTATTCTATGGAGTTTCCTTGTTAGTAACCAAAAAGGTTTACCATTACTGGCACCATGACATGGTCCATTGTGCCTAGCTTAGGTAGATCATTGCTGTGTATGGATTAGCAGGGTTAGTGATAGAATGTAGTACATTCGCAGCGTGTGACTTTCAAAAGATACATTAGTAAAAATGGTCGCCAAATTCAACCTTGTTGAGCAGTGGGAAATATTTCTGACCTCACTGAATTTCCCCAACCATACACAAAAAATCAGTTATGTATAATTCTGAAAAGTACTGAGATATATACCAGCAGACCTTCTCCAAACCCCCAAGACTCAAAGCACTATCTTAATGTTGCCATTGTTCAGGTGAAGCGAGGAGTTACCTTGTGTGAGACTCGTTTCAATTTTTTTGCTCTTCAGTTCATATCTACATATTGTATATCACGTATATCCGTGATTCGGCTTTTAAAATACTTGTAAAATACTTGTAAAATACAAATAAGTATAGGTGGTGATTAATTCCTAACTAAATGAACAGAGAATGACGTTACACTGTTAAGGACGATCATTTAACTAAAATCAGCTAAATAATTCCACTCGTTTAGCCCCGGATATTTCCACGTTATAAAACAGAAAAATTTTTGCAAACGTCTCTAAAGCAATTCCTAAAAAACTTCAAGACAATCTAACATTGGCAGTATGAAGTCGCCTTTGGCGTACAAGAGACAGGCGTCCTCAGTTATTAATTACCGTTGTCATGTTAAGAATCTTGAATTATCAGATGTTGATGAAGAGCTCAGCTAATCAGGTTTATTATTGTTTTGGTAACTGCCAGAAGCAAAAACGCTATCGATTTTCCCTTTTTCTTTTTCTTTTTTAGTTTTTTTAATCTTCGTGTTTCGTTCTTCGGATAGTGTGCAACGGGTTTATGCGTAAGTTAATATTCTAAATACATTTATGTATTCGTGTATGTGTCTGTGTATATATAAATGTGCACATAAATCTGCTGTCATTTTTTTTTTCTACTTATTGCCTGTGTCTCTTCTGATTCACGATTGTTGTATAGTTTAATCAGTATTATCATCGTTGTCATCGTCATTGTTGCTATTTTTGCCTTTACAAGTTTTCTCCACCTTTGAGTTTTTTAAATGATGATGATCATCAAATCTGATACCAACATCATCGTCATAACACTCATCTTCTTTATTGTTATAACAATCGTAACTCGTTATTATCTTTTTTATCATTCCCTTTTCATTATATATAAACATATCTATTACTAATTGTTGTGTTCTGGTTAGTGAACACAAGTAGTAGTAATAATAAGACAAACCACGATATGTGAGGAAAATAGTTATATTTACAGGAAAGAGTATTAACAAGAGAGAGACTGTTAGTAATAAGAACATAGGATTAGTGATAGAGTAATGATATACTTTCACAATATGAACGGCTCTTCTGGTCTCACTCGTAGGTTTATTTTATTTCTTCGTAACGAGTACAAAGAAGGCACAAGGCCTTAAGGTTTTGGGGGCAGGGGAAGGAAGCGGTCTTGCTTTAACTAAGAATTCTAAGGGAACCTAGCTAGCCACATTTGCCGACCCATTCAACAGTACAATATATAACCATTCACCCTTCATCATGCGCGCAGCAGTTACCAAAATACTGCATTTGCTCTATGAAGAAGACCTACTTAAAACCCGAAAGTGGTATATGATTCTTATTTACAAAATATGGTTTATGTACAATGATATGGTGGGAATGGGAGAAAAAAACTCGAAAAAATATATATACAAGAAAAACAAGGAAAAATTCCCCGTTTGGTTTCCCTCCCATCGCCCCGTCTATAAAATTGGAGGCTGACTGTTTTCCGGGTCGAAAGAAACCGGAAACAAGCCGGACCTACCCTAGGTTGGGCAGGAATCCTAATCTACAGGGATAAAAGAAATAAAGGGTCAGACGCGGTATGGGTCGATAGAAGCAGGTAATATGATTTTTTACATATGAATGTTCAAGATCTTCAATAAAAACGGGCTGGGATTCGGGTTGAGTTACAAAAATAATAGGGAGGGGGAAGATCTTGAGAAACTAGCGACTAGATGACGAAGACAATGACTCACAACATACTGCTAACTAGGTTACAAGGGGAAAAACAATTCTACTTACCAGGGATGGGGTCCCTAAGGAGCCGTACCGTAGACGCCATGCGCCGGCAGAGGAGGGAAGGATGACTCCAACATTGCCCCCTTTCGTACGACCAGGCTCACTGCATTCACTCACCTTTTGCTGAATGTTATGCGATCCAAGCGTTTTCTATCGCATCTGATTTTGACCCTCAGCTGATGCCGAAAATACAAAACCAGATCACGATGAGAAAAGTTTGCATCGTCATACAATCCCTTGTTTCGCGTCGTCCAAATCACCATTCGGGCTACAGCTAGGATCGCGAGAAACACCACACGCTTCTCACCATGAAACGGAGGAAGAACGTTGTCTACGACGTAATCAACGTCGAGTAGCACAAGCTGTTTGGGTTCGATGCGAGCCGTCCACTCCCCGACGTGATCCCAAAACGGGCGGACTCGCTCGCAGTAGTAGAAGGCGTGCTCAGCCGTTTCTTTCAACCCACTGCCGCAGCAAAGGCAATCAGGCATGTCTGCCAGGCCCGCTTTGTAGTTCAAGTCGCGAAGGGGCAACGCATTCCGTACAAGTCGCCAGGTGAGCGAGAACTCGGAGTTGTTCAAGAAGCTCGATCCTGGCGCCCAATTCCAGTGAGAGCGGATCTCCTCCGCCGTCCAGTCGTGCCGCTCGCTAAGAGGATCAGAAGCGGAACCCACCACTAACTCCCGATACAGTTCCTTCCGAGGCCATGAAAGGTCACTGGACCCAAGAAGGTTACGAAGGGCTTTTCGGCACTCGCGGACAAACAGTGCTTCGCCCAAAGGCCTACGTCGACCTTCAGCCTTTGGGTCTGAGTTGAGGCGAGGAAAAGTCCGACTCGCCTTTCGTCTCCACACTGAGTCCCCCGTCAAGATTCGGCCCAGATATGCAAGTCTTTCAGCAAGCCAGTGGCTCTCCAGAACAGGCATACCCAGACTCCCGTTGCGAGTACGCCCGAAAGTGCGCCCGAAAGACGTCACGTATCTCACGACTCGTCCGGGGTCTCACTCGTAGGTTTATTCTCAGACTGATCTCCGCTACTACCATATATGGCTGATGGAACAGCTCATTATGCTTAAAAGGTAGGTGATACCCAACGCTATTAGTATTATAAAAAAATAAAGAATTATCTCTAATATATACAAATTTACCTAGCTTTACACACAAACAGAATATGACATAAAGTATATTTTAAGCAGAGTTTAACAAGTCTAAATCGAGAATTTCCCTTCTAACTGGTTACCATTCCAATGTTAAAGAGCCTAGTCGGCCCAACTATTTACGTATAGCTGGAGGGAAAATAGTGGGAGTTATACCTTTCGCAAGTGTATTAGCGTTATGTGAAATGCAGAATACAGTCTCGTCCAGGATTTAAACTCGGGTCACCGTGGCCCTTTTCTACGACGGTAAGTATTGCACCACGAGCGCTTCTGATATATATATATATATATATATATATATATATATATATATATATATATATCAGATGCGCTCGTGGTGTAATGGTTATCTCTGATATATATATATATATATATATATGTATTGTAGTGTCTGTGACCCTGCATTTTATGCTTTATATAAATATATATAATAATCATCTTGTCAGGCCATTAGCACGGATATCCCTGACCCTCTCTCACCACCCCACCCTATCGTTCATCGCTTCCGGTATGTCCCCAGGACTACACCCCGTATCCTCACAGAGCAGCTGTATGTAGGTTCGAGCAGTCCGCCCTGCTTTTGCATGGCCATATGAACATGTCCAAAGGAAAACATCACTAATGAGCTCGTCCCTACTTCTCCAGCAGTGTCCTGCATACCTGGTTCGTCTAACTTGGATAGTTTTTGTGATGGATGGTAGGTTGCCGTACAGCTGCTTCTTTGGGGGTGTTGCCTCCAGGACTTGTTCAATATTGCTCGCAGCATTCGTGTGTAGTTGCTGTCAAGCTATTTCTCCATACGTTTAGTTAGCGTCCATGTAGTGCATCCATATAGTAGTATCGACATGATCACTACTTGGAAGAAACTGCGTTTCATTTTATCGTTCTGGTCTGATTTCCATATGACCAATAGTCTATTGATAGCTGTCCATGCCTTTGCTAGTCGCGAGGCGATGTCTGTCTCGGTCGATGAGACACTGCTTCCGAGGTAGGTGAACTTGTCTGCTAGTTTCAGAGAGCTTCCGTCTTGTGTGGAAATGTCGCCTGTTTGGTTAAAGCACATTTATTCCGTCTTGTGTGCATTGACATGGAGGCCAATGCCTAAGGCAGCTCGTTCAAGACAATGCAGTAGTGTCTCGGCTTGGGCGGGTGCATTTGCCAGAATCGTTATGTCATCGGCGTAGTCGGCGTCGGTAATTGTTTTTGCAGGGTAGCTTCTGCTTCTTTTCTTTGTCAGCTCGAAACCGTTTTCTTGGAGTTTATCGACCGATGTTCTAAGCACATAGTCTACATAGATAATATTGTCGCCTATCGGTTTATTTTCACGTACACCTTCGAGAATTCTACGGATTGTCAATATTTGTGAGGTCATGGATCTATTTCTCCGGAAGCCATTTTGTTTCTTCCTAAGAATGTTGTCAATTTTGGATTCTACGCGGTTGCGTAGTAGGGCATTGCATATTTTGGCTGCTATGGATGCAATTGTTATACCTCGATATTTCTAGGCTAATCCGAGGTAGCCCTTTTGGGGAGAGGGAGGATGCATCCCTTCATCGCTCTGTCTATCGGATTTTGATTATAAACTGCATTTCAGTGTCGGAGCAGTATGTCATCGAATTGTCTGGTTTTCCATACTTCTTGGACCGTTTACTTACTTACTTTATATATATATATATATATATATATATATATATATATATATATCTGACAAATAAGGAAACCATGAAACCTAGGGTCACAGATACTACCATGTAATATATGTATATATATATATATATGTAAAATTGGCGAGTCGAGGTTGACCTGAAGGCTCGCTTCTCAATAGCTTCTACACCAAGATGTAGAGGAGGGCGCAACTCCTTTCCCTGGATTGCTCCACTTTACCCTTGATACGTACCGTATATTGCTGAGTGTTAAGCAAGGAGGTATAAAGCACCATTTTCAAAGTCTTTGGTATGATGCGACCTGGGATTGAACCATTGCCGAACACTCTACCCACTTACTAAAAGTCCACCCAAATTCTCACTTTGAAATTATATATACCTATATAAATGATTGCAAAGTGATAATTTTGCTGGATTATATATATATATATATATATCAATCTCAATAGTCATCCACAGACACATCTGTTTCGTTCTATCAGAACTCATCAGTGTGGCTAGACAGTATCTTCCCGTAGCTGGGACCGAAACCCGGTTGACTCAAACGCCAAGCCAAAGCTTCTAACCATTCAGCCACGAGGAGATATTAACTGCGAAGTAAATTTTAAACGGTTATGAATTATGATTACTCTTGTTTACATACATACTGAAAATATACAAAAATTATCACTCAGATTATTACAGCTGTCATCATTGTTATCAAAATAATCATCAATTTTTGGTATTATGTTAATCATTCTTCAAATCATATTCATATACAAAATCAAGAGTGCCTTTTATTAAAAATGTTGTTAAATATTTTTGTAAATCAAGTGTTCATCAAAGAAAGAAAGAAAATCTTCATATCTGTACCTTTAACAGTTTCAACTTTTTTTATGAGATCTCTAATTATATTTCAGGGGGTGTCCTCGTGGTGTAATGGATAAAGCGCTGGACTGCGGAATCGTAATAAGCGAGTTCGATCTCCAGTCGCGCTATTACGTTCACTTTCGGGCAAATACCCTTGGTAAAGGTATGAACCCCCTTATCCTCCCAGCTATGGGTGAAATAGCACCACAACTGTTTTTCTCGAAGAATAGCCTTGGCATTAAATAATCTAGAAAGGTTGATATGCCATTAAACAAAGAAACTTAATTATATTTCTCGAATAAGCGAGTATTTGAACAATTCATTTTAGATTATTGTATCTCTGCAGCACATTCCTAATATTTCCACTACAAAATCAGGAAGCAGAGATATCTAATATCTGACTAATTCTTATTATTATTATTATTATTATTATTATTTACTCTTTTAGAGTTTTTCACATCAGTATTAGTTGATGGTTCTCTTCTCAGTATTCTGGCCGTTCTCAGTAATGCTGTCGTTTGGTTAGTCTCTACTCGTCCGCCTACTTCCAAGTCGTCCAGGCCTTTTAATAATCCTTTTGTTATTGTGCCAAAAGCACCAATCACAATTGGTACAATCGTCACTTGCGTGTTCCACAGCTTTTTCAATTCTCTAGCAAGGTCGAGGTACTTATCCTTCTTTTCACATTCTTCACATTCACTTTATTATTATTATTATTATTATTATTATTATTATTATTATTATTATTATTATTATTATTATTATTCGAAGTTTTTCACAATAGTGTTAGCTAGAGGTCTTTCACTTTCACTGAAGTCTGAGAGCCAGCAAGTCTCCTCAAGTCTCCAGGACTTTTTTCAGTATTCTGGCCGATCACTGCAGTGATCTATATGCCTTCAATCCTTCATCTAATCTCCAATTCCTCAAGAGTCTTTTTTTAAAGTCTTTGAGAACTGTTACAAGGGGACCAATTACAATTGGTATCGCAGTTACATGTTCCACAACTTTTTCAGCTCTCTTGCAAAATCCAAGTATTTGCCAATTTTTTTACTTTTATTTTCACTCGGTTGTCAGCTGAAACAGCTTTATTCATTAGATGGCAAATGATTTTTCTTGTTAGCACTAAGTCTGGTCATCTAATTCGAATCCGGTAATCAGTTGATATCTCAAATTACCATAGCATTTTAAGCGTCAAACTTTCTTAGACGAATTCATCTTTCCTACCTAATCTTATTCTGCTAGTTTTTATGCTAGTTTGCAGCATTCACCTTTTATATGATCAACTGTTTTTTCTCCCTCCCCACATGAGCTACTCTTGCTTATCTGTTGCGTATTACCTATTTTCGCTTTGATGTAATTAGTTCTTACAGCATTATTTATCGTTGCTATTATCTATTTTCGCTTTGATATAATTAGTTCTTACAGCATTATTTATCGTTGTTATTATCTATTTTCGCTTTGATAAAATTGGTTCTAACAGCATTATTCATCGTTGCTATTATCTATTTTCGCTTTGATATAATTAGTTCTAACAGCATTATTTATTGTTGCTATTATCTATTTTCGCTTTGATGTAATTAGTTCTTACAGCATTATTTATCGTTGCTATTATCTATTTTCGCTTTGATATAATTAGTTCTTACAGCATTATTTATCGTTGTTATTATCTATTTTCGCTTTGATAAAATTGGTTCTAACAGCATTATTCATCGTTGCTATTATCTATTTTCGCTTTGATATAATTAGTTCTAACAGCATTATTTATTGTTGCTATTATCTATTTTCGCTTTGATATAATTAGTTCTTACAGCATTATTTATCGTTGGTATTATCTATTTTCGCTTTGATATAATTAATTCTTAAAGCATTATTTATCGTTGCGATTATCTCTTTTCGCTTTGATATAATTAGTTCTAACAGCATTATTTATCTTTGCTATTATCTATTTTCGCTTTGATGTAATTAGTTCTTACAGCATTATTTATCGTTGCTATTAGCTATTTTCGCTTTGATGTAATTAGTTCTTACAGCATTATTTATCGTTGGTATTATCTATTTTCGCTTTGATATAATTAGTTCTTAAAGCATTATTTATCGTTGCTATTATCTATTTTCGCTTTGATATAATTAGTTCTTACAGCATTATTTATCTTTGCTATTATCTATTTTCGCTTTGATATAATTAGTTCTTACAGCATTATTCATCGTTGCTATTATCTATTTTCACTTTGATATAATTAGTTCTTAAAGCATTATTTATCTTTGCTATTATCTATTTTCGCTTTGATATAATTAGTTTTTACAGCATTATTTATCGTTGCTATTATCTATTTTCTCTTTGATATAATTAGTTCTAACAGCATTATTTATTGTTGCTATTATCTATTTTCGCTTTGATATAATTAGTTTGGGGCGGTGTTCCAGTTCGATTTATCAAATACTATTGAATAACAACAGTGTAAGTAAGTAAAGTTAGCGACCATAGTCGAGGGTGACCCGAAGGCTCCCTTTTCGATAGCTACTACACCAAGGTGTAGGGGAGGGCGCTACTCCATTCCCAGGATTGCTCCACTTTACCCTTGAACCGTACCTTATAATGCTGAGTGTTAAGCAAGGTGGTATCAAGTACCATTTTTAAAGTCTTTGGTATGACTCGACCTGGGATTGAACCCAGGTCTCCCGGGCCATTGGCGAACACTCTAACCGCTGGGCCAATCCAGGGTTAACCATTCCCTTAGATATAATTACCTCACCTGAATAGGTCCGTAATCTCTGTATTACTCCCTTTTTAGAAAGCCTCGTGTTCTATAGTCGGTTGGATTGTTTCCCGCTTATCAGCGACGATGAACACCAGGTATCGATTGCCATTTCACAACGTATTCCATTCAACTCGAACTTAGATGCGTACAGTTTAAGTGTTCGCGACTTGTCATGCTTAAGGGTATATCATATGTTTCTTGCTCTTGCATGTAGTGTGACAGGCTTTCCGTCGTTCGTTTTTGCACTGTCTCGAAAAATGATTTTCTTTTGATATTTAAAACAAGCTTTTCCCCATGCTGGATACTGTATTCGTCTCTCGTGCCATTTTTCACTACACCCAAGACACAACATTTTCTACTTTTGTATCTCAGCTGAACTCTTTTTTGTCGTACACAATTTTTGTAAGTCCTCCGTATCTTTGTTCTTTATGTGAACCGCATCGACAGATGCCAATTCCATGGTCTGAGCCATTTAAAAGATTTCTTCAAGTGACATGTCTTCGGACAACAATCTTTCTGGCATTTTTTCATCATTTAACCTACACACAAAATTGTCACGTAATGCTCTTTTTAAAACTGTCCCAAATTGGCATGTATAAGACAAATGATTAAGGCGAACAGAAAAATTAGAAATGGACTCACCCTCTTCTTGTTTATAAGACCAGTAACTTTCTGAAATTACGAGGTGTTTTAGCTTGAAATACTCTAGCAATACATGCTTTATTTCTTCAAAAGACTTCTCACTCGGTTTTTGAGGAGCACATAAATCTTCCAAGACCCTCTACATCTTTTCTTCGATAGTGCTGAGCAAAATTGCTTTGGATTTTGTCTTTGTTTGATCCATGTGCGATATCATTGGCAATGAAAAACTGTTCCACGCGATCCAGGTAAGTCAAAATGTTTCTCGACTCAATGGAGAATTCATCCAACGTTCGAGTGTTAGCATATTTCTGTATGAAAAAAAAAAATCTTCGTTGCCAAATGTTCCAGTTCGCTTTAGCAAATACTCATGAATGACAACACCAACCTAATCCAGGTGTACTCAAGATGGTGGAATTACCACTTCCTCTTTTTAATTACAACCAGTTAAACCTAGCCGAAACGATAATTCTGTTTCTCGGACAATATACAACAGGCGGTTCCTTTTGGGAGGGTCTTTCTAGATGAGGGAGGTTTTTCCCTTTGTTCATTCATTTGAATACATCTGCTTCTCCAAAGCACCTATTCATTTCGATAGCCTGTCTTTCATGGATGGAAGTGTGCTTTTTAAATTAGAATCCATGTATGCTCTCATGGCCCGGTGTTTTCCAATTTGGTATTTGTTTTAGTGTTGCTCTGAGTGAATCTAGCTATATTTTCGCATTAGGTTCTTCTTCCAGTCCTTGCAACTCTTTTTCCATGTTGTTTATCCATTCGGCTTTTCTGTTATGATTTCTATGTTCTTATATTTTGCTTCAAAATTGTTTTGCTTCCTCGCATCCAGTTGTGAGTACATCTTTTTACCTTCTTCCCCTACTTCCTTGTAGAATTTTCTTTCATAGTTTTGCAATGTCTTTTTTGTCTTCATTATTTGATCCTATCTCGATATCCTTTAATCTCCCTTCTTTCGTAAGTACCTTCTGATTTATCTCTTTGAATTGTATCATTTGTTTTAATTATGCTGCCTTAGTCTTTTCGTCCCAACATATTCTTGTCGAAGATTTCTTATTTGTGTTTCCAGTCTGATTTCCTATACAGGTTTTGAATTTCTCTTTGATTCCTTTTGGGGAACCCCAATTTTTTCACAGACTAATTTTGCTCCTGCATGGATTAATTCGCTTAATTCCGTGATGTTTTTCGTTGAGATATGAGTTAATAATTCGTTTATTTTTTTCAGTTTCTACCTTGACTGTTTTCCTGCCTTAATAATGATGTAGTTTTCTTTGCAGACATTATTCTCTTTATAATCACTTTTTCTTCTTGTGTTAGTGTTTATTCGTTGTTTGGATGTTTGGTGTTTTCATTTCTCTTATTTTGCGTTTCAGTTTGGTTTGAGAGTTCTTGTTTTTCGGTATTTACCGTTTCGATTCTTGTATTCAGGTCTTGTTGACACGTTTCTCAGTTTGTCTGTCGATATATTTCTAACATTTCAAGATCAGAAAACCAACCATTCTTCATTATCATCCTATTTTGGTCAGCGAGTTATTGGCTTGTTGTCTTTCTC
This sequence comes from Sepioteuthis lessoniana, assembly GCA_963585895.1. Lineage (NCBI taxonomy): Eukaryota > Metazoa > Mollusca > Cephalopoda > Myopsida > Loliginidae > Sepioteuthis > Sepioteuthis lessoniana. Next base: position 147,745 of record CAUZXS010000403.1, read on the forward strand.
AGGTTTATATCATTCAAAGAAAATTATACGTATTAATTTATGGATTATAATAGTGACAGACGCCAAATGAAAAAAAGTTATTGTAAAAAGCTTTAGAATCTGGTTGTTAACTGACGATTTTTTTTCTCTTTTTTTTTTTTTTTTTGTGGTGGTATTAAAAATTCAACAACGAAGATTGCAAGATTCGAGATAGATTTAACCACCTTCAAACAAATTCACACATATCATTGATAAATTATCAATTATAATACGAAAAGAAAAAAACAGTAATAATAAAAACTTTAGAATTTGTTTGATAACTTATGTATAATAATCATTATTTTACTTATAGCGAATTTTTCCAACCAAGTTCAGCAGGAGGTCTTTCAATGCAATCTGAGTAACCACGAGTCTCCTCTTCATTATTTTTCCTTTAAGCGATTTTTCAGCGCCATTTTTAATTGATAGTTTTTCATTGATAGTTTTCAGCGCTACTTTTAACTGTTAGTGTTTTACAGAAGTCTGAGTGACAGTAAGTCTCCACAGGTGATTATGATTCTTCTATTACTATTTACTCCTTTAGAGTTTTTTTTTACATCAGCGTCGGCTGATGGTCTTTCACTGGAGTTTGAGTGACAGCAAGTCTCCTCAAGTCTTCAGGACTCTTCTTAGTATTCTCAATAATGCTGTAGTTTGGATGGTCACCACTCTTCCTCCAACTTCCAAGTCCTCCAGTCCCTTTAATAATCCTTTAGTTACTGTACCAAAGTACCAATTACAATTTGTATAATTTTCACCTGCATGTTCCATAGTAATTTCAATCCCAAAGCAAGGTCGAGGTACTTATCCTTCTTTTCACATTCTTCCAGTTTTACTCTGTGGTCAGCCGGGACAGCAAAGTCGACAATTTTGCAAGTTCTCTTTTTTGTAGTTGATAATTATTAAGTCTGTTCTGGCCAAGATTAGGTGATCCGTTTGTACGTCAAAGTCCCATAGGAGTTTATGTGTGTATGTTTTCGAGGACAGGTGCTGGGTTGTGCTTATACCATTTGTTCGTATGGTCAAATTTAAATTTCTTGCACATCTCCCAGTGGATTACCTTGCCGACCCAATCGTGTTTAGTCTTATACTCCTTCTGTGCTAATATGCTGCATTCGCTTATTATAGGATTGATTTCGTAAAAGAATTTTTTCACCGGAATTTTTAAAAGCAACAAAATTTAAGTAAAAAATTTAATCATTGCTTTATATTAGGAATTTTTTTGGAAACAATTTCTCTAATTATCATCTTTCAAAGTTCTTTTATTCTTTGTTGACGTGCTTTCTATTCAAGACGATCATTAAGTTATTTCTTTTTTGTCCGTACCCAGTGTTTCAATAACAACTGACACCGTTCACATCCATGATTTTCTCATTCACCTAATCTTGATCTGTAGATACTTCGTTTAAGTTTTGGAGAGCTTTGTCTTGTCAGAGTTCACAGTAAAAATGAAAAGACATGCCTTATCATGAAAAATGATATCTGATCAGGAGGCTACAAGAGCCTAGTGTTGATAATTACGATGGGAACTACAAAAGTAAAGCTTCCATTTTATTGCCACGAAAACTTTAACAGACACAAGAGACCCAAATAACATCATTGTATAGAATATATTTTCATAGGAAGTGCCTGTGGTGTAATGGTTATCGTCGTAGGAAATGAACACGACGACACGAGTTCAAATCCTGGACGAGACTAATTGCATTTCACATAGCACTAATACCCTTGGGAAAGGTATGAATCCAATTATTCTCCCTCCAGCTATGGGTAAATAGTAGGGCAGACTAGGTTCTTCAGCCTTGGTGAGGCAACTAGTCTAGGAGAAGGAAAACTCTGAATTCAAACCTGTTAAACCACTTAAAAATTGACCTTGTGTCATATCCTGCCCGAGCGGAGGCGTTGGGTAAATATGATAGAATATATTTTCATCTACAATACACTTTTTCTCTATATTTGCTATGCATTTTCATCAGCTATAAAAAAGAACCTACATGTTTCGATTGCAAGAGAATTGTAATGTCTCCAAGATGATTACGTTGTCCTACATCGGAGGTAGTTGTTGATTGTGTTGTAGTAGAGGTTGAACGTTTCTGCCCATAATCTTTTTTTTATTTTTTTTTGGTATTTTCCTCTCAGTAACTGAGCGGTGATCTGACAAAATGGCAATCTGATATGAAACCTGAAGAGTGTAATTGAAATTCTTTTTTATTTTTATACGGAAAAATTGCACCCGCCAACATTTATTGACGCTTGTCGTATATTTACGGAGACCAAAGGATGCACGTGAGCTCACTTATGTGGTGAATGATGTTTTGTTTGTTTGTTTTTTTTCTGCTGGTTCGATAGCTATATTCAAATCTGCAGTGAGCCCACGAAATAAAGTGCACTTAGATCTTCTCATCGATGAAAATTGAACTATATACAAGGAAAGATTATTTTCTGTCAATGACACCATCATCCTTGTTGCGAAAAAGTGGATCCCCTCCGCTGGCATAGATTTTTATGAAATAATCATGCATATATATCTCTTGTTTACTGCCGCTAAAAAATGCAATGTTGGTGATTATTAGAAAAAAATAGTATTTTGTGGCAGAAAAGTCGCCCTATGTAAGGTTGTTGTTGAGCTTCCTGAACCTGTTGACGTCACTGTCGAAATAAATAAGTAAAGTAAAGTTGGCGACCTTAGTCGAGGATGACCCGAAGGCACCCTTTTCAATAGCTACCACACCGAGGTGTAGACAAGGGAGCTACTCCATCCCCTGGTTTGCTTCATTTTACCCTTGATCTTTACCTTATAATGCTGAGTGTTAAACAAAGCGGCATCAAGTACCATTTTTCCACCTGGGATTGAACTCCGGTCTCCTGGGACACTAGCGAAGACTCAACTCACTAGGCCAATGGCTCGGTAAGAAATAAATAGGAAGGCTTATTTTCGGAATGCACCTTGTGCATTAAACATTGCATTATTTATAGAAGTGAAGAAGAAAGCTGTAATAAATAACAGCCGAATAAATGAGTGATTGATAGATTTTAATGACTTGTCAGTCTGTCTTGGGCTATTTTCTGCCCAGAGGTTAGGGAATCGAGTTCATTGTACGTTCATATTTACATTTTTTTTTTTTTTTTTGGTAGACGTTTTTAAGATTTTTATTTTTGCACATGATCCTATCTAATACGAATGATCTCTAAACAATTCTTTTGGACCCACTGATGGGACCCTAACAGGTACTACCACAGCGGTACAGAATTAACCTGGGAGTAATAGTAAATCTGGAATACTTTGCATTCCTCCGATGACCAGAACTGGAGCCACGTAATCAGATAGACACTACTTTTCATTGAGGGTTTTTTGCAAGGGATACAGTCAGTATCTGTAAACACCGCAGATAGAGCGAAAATATTAGCTGAAATTGTGTTCTTATTATAGTTTAGTTTCGGCCCAGTGGGTAGAGTGTTCGCCAATAGTCCGGGAGACCGGGGTTCAATTCCAGGTCGGGTCATACCAAATACTTTAAAAATGGTACTTGATACCTCTTTGCTTAATACTCAGCCTTATAAGGTATGTATCAAGGGTAAAGTGGAGCAATCCAGGGAAAGGAGTAGCACCCTCCCCTACACTTTGGTGTAGTAGCTATTGAAAAGGGAGCCTTAAGGTCGCCTCGACTATGATCGTCAACTTTACTTTTTTACTACTAATTCAGAGGTCAAAACTGACTTTTTTTTCCAGGATCATATTTTGATATTTCTCGCAAAATCTTTCACTTTCTCGGTTAAATCTAATACTTTGTAGTTCTGCTCATGCTTTAATTTTCTATTGGTCTTTCTTCGTGATACTCATCGGCTACACCTAAATCTGTACGTAAAAAAAAAAAGGAAAAAGAAAAAACAGATTGCATATACTTTATTTTCAATAAACACTCAAATTTCCACACAAAATCTTATTCTGCCTGATTTATCGAAATATTTACAAAAAAAATAAATTTTATCACTGAAACTGTCTTGCTTTCCTTCTCCTCTAATAGTGAACACCTCCAGGTATATAAACATTTTCCAGAAGACTAAGCCAAGATATAGTTAACAAAAAAAGAGAACGTGCCGTAGAGTGGACTTTGCCGTCCCAGCGGACCACACAGTGAGTATCAAAGATAATGAAAAGAGTGAAAAATGCTTACACCTTGCCAGGGAACAAAAAAAAGCTAAGGAACGTAAAAGTAACGCTAAAACTAATTGTTATTGGTGCACTCGGAACGATCTCCAAAACTTGGTAAGGCAGCTGGAAAAGTTGGAAATTGGAGGACGATCTGAGGCTATCCAAACTACATCTTTATTAAAACCTGCCAGAATAGCGAGAAAATCCTGGAGACTTACGGACTTACAGTTGCTCATACTCCACTGAAAAACTATCAGCTAAGGCTGGTGTAAAAAACACTCAAAAGAGTAAAAAAAATTGAATAATAATCATAACAATAACAATAAAAAAAGAAAACTTGCAAAATTGTTGATTTGCTGTCCCGGCTGACCACAGAATAAAACTGAAAGAAAATGAAAAGAAGGATAAGTACGTCGACCTGACTAAGTTAATTGAAAAAAAAAAACAACTATGGAACATGAAGGTGACAATTATATCCATCGTGATTAGTGCTTTTGGTACAGTCACCAAAGGATTATTAAAGTGACTGGAGAATTTAGAAATATGGGGACGAGTGGAGGCCATCCAAACTAGTACAATATTGAGAACGGCCAGAATACTGAGAAAAGTACTGGAGATTTGAGGAGACTTGCTGTCACTCAAACTCTTGTGAAAGACCATCAGCTTACACTGATGTAAAAAAAAAAACTCTGAAGAGGTAAATAATAATTATAATAATAATATACCAAAGAACCACACAAATCAGAGACGTAAACGCAAAACATGGGCTTGGGAAGACAACCAACTTCTAAGGAACAACCCTACACTAAGAGGATATAGAAAAAGAATGATAGAGATCTGGCAAGAATACGCAAGTTTCCAGACAACAAGCCAAAGACTCGCGGACCAAGTTAGGACAATAATAAAGAAGGGTTGGTTTTCTGATCTTGAAATACTAGAAATACGACAGAAAACAAATAATGAACAAGACGCTAATACAATATCATACACACTATGTTTGGACAAACAGGAAAAGTCTAACCGAAATGAATCACCAACTTGAGAAAATAGAAAAACCCCATCCCCCAACAACAGAGAGAAAACTCTTACACAAGAACCAAAAATAAAGCAAGAAAATTCAAAGAGAATTATGAATGAACAAAAGACTACCTTGCCATTACTAAGAAATACAGAATGGAGAACAATCAAGATAGAAATGGAAAAAATAGTTAAGTATTAACATATATCCTATTTACCAACCCCTCTGCTCGGGCACGATATGACACAAGGTCAATTTTTAAGCGGAGTTTAACAGGTTTTAATTCAGAGTTTTCCTTCTCCTAGACTAGTTGCCTCACCAAGGCTGAAGAACTCAGTCAGTCTGTCCTACTATTTACCCATAGCTGGAGGGAGAATAATTGGATTCATACCTTTCCCAAGGGTATTAGTGCTATGTGAAATGCAATCAGTCTCGACCAGGATTTGAACATATATACCAACAAAAAACATTACCGAATTAAATGAACTAATCTATTTTAGAGCAAAATTAGTTTGTGAGAAAATCGAGGTTCCCTTATTGAGCACGAACAAAAAATCAAAACCTCGGTGGAAAATTTAACTGGAAATGCAGATAAAAAATACGAAAACAGACAAAAACGATAAAGGAAAAACGCCGAAACATAGGACAAAAAGAAAAAAGCAACACAAGAAAAAATAATTCAACTCGAGGAAATAAACCAGAAAGCACTAGCGGAAGATTAAAAATATACCGACAAAGGGTAAAACAATACAGAAAAAATAGAACATTCCTAAACAACGGAAGAAAATTCTATCAACAATTCGGGGGAGATGACACGAACAAATACCAACAACCAAATGCAAGAAAAACTGAACAATTCTAGAGTAAAATATGGCAACCAAGAAAACATATCGAAAAATCCGAATGGATAAGCAACGTGGTGAAAGAGTTAAAAGGACTCGAAGAAGGACTGAAAGCGAAACTATTCATAGATTTATAAAAAATATCAAATTGGAAAACACCAGGCCATAAAGGAATACAAGGATTCTGGCTCAAGAAATTCACCACCATTCATGACAGATTAGCTCTCGAAATGAACAGATATCAACAAAAAGCACACGTACCCGAATGGATGGCCAAAAAAAAAAAATAACAAAGCGAGAATAGATAAGACGCAACAAAGCAGCAATTGTTGGTTATGTGCTGATAGAGACGGAACGATCAATAACATGATAAGCAAATGCAGCAAATCAACACAGAAAGAAAATAAGACCAGGCACGATTCGGTGGGCAAGGTGATCCACTGGGAATTGAGCAAAAAACTGAAGTTTGGCAATACGAACAAACGGTGTATGCATAACACAAACTCTTCTGGGACTTTGACATACAAACGGATCACCTAATCTCGGCTAAATGACCAGATCTTATTATAATCAACAAAAAAAGAGAACTTGCAGAATTGTGGACTTTGCTGTCCAGGTGGATCACCGAATAAATCTGAAAAAAAAACGAAAGTTTGGATAAGTACCACGACCTTGCAAGAGAATTGAAAAACTATGGAACATGAAAATGACGATTATACCAATTGTGATTGGTGGTGCTTTTGGTATAGTCACCAAAGGAATGGTACAAGGACTGGAAGATTTGGAAATAATAGGATGGGTGGAGACTGTCCAAACTATAGCATTTTTGAGATAGGCCAGAATACTGAGAAGAGTCCTAGAGACTTGAGGAGACTTGCTGTCACTCAAACTTCAGTGGGAAACCATCAGTTAAGGCTGATGTGAAAAACTCACAGGGAAAAAAATAATAATGAAGAAAAGGGTTAGTGAAACTTGTCTTTAATTTAAAATGCCAAAAAGATTATGCTTAACTTAAAACCTTTGATAAATGTTTGTGCAATTCAAATGAAGACAATTTTTCAATTTTTTTTTTTTTATAAACATAATGTAGATTCGAACGTTTAATTTTTTTCTGTAATGAATTCTATATCGTTTGCCAGTGCGTCGCTGAGATAGATGGAAGATAATGTATTCTAGATGGTTGGTAAAAATAAATAAATGGGTGGGAGTGAATTTAGAATCGAATGTTCGCAAAAGTCACGCGATCTTTTCTTGTAAAAAAAAGGGGAATCGCATAGACTCGAACACCTGCCGACTAAGTATAAGGAACAAATCTTCGCTCTGTACAATCTTCTATTCGAATGAGGAAAAGGGTTAGCGAAACGTGTTTCTAATTCAAAATGCATAAATGATTTAGCTCTACTTAAAATCTTTGGTAAATGTTTGTGTAATTTAAATGAAAACGATTTTTCAAGATTCTTTTTTTTAACTACACTATTTCAAAAGCATAATTTAGATTTGAACGTTTAATTTTTTCTGTGATAAATTCCATTTCTGTGATAAATCGTTTGCCATAGCCTTGTTGAGATAGATGGAAAATAATGTATTTAGGGATGGTTTGAAAGAGAACATTTCTTGTCCACAAAGAGACCGGTGAATTATATAAGAAGCATGGCCCTTATTCCGAAGGGGGATGATTCAGTTGAAAGGAGACCTCAAAAAAATATGGCACTGAATACCAAAGCCAAAACGACGACGCAGGAATACCCCCAACAAGGTGAGGTACTTATGGCTAGAGGTAGAATATATAACTACTCTGTCAGTGGTCTTTAATTAAATTAAAACTTAGCAATTTTTTGTGTGACCCGCTATACAAGAACTCTTACCATAACTGTTCTTAGTCACATCTGTGTCAGACGTTCAGATAATAAACAAGCCCACAATATACTACCCATGAAAAATGACAAATCGAAACATGATTCAACAAAAGGGCCCAGACGACAGGTTTGGGTGTCATGATCGATTGGTGCTCCCTTGATAGGCAACGTGGGGATCTACCCGGCATCCTGCGAATGTTGGCTGTTGTTTTTTCTGGTACATGAAGAATTCTCCTTTTAGGTACACGAATGGTGAATAAATCAACCACACAAATCAGAGACCACAGCGTAGAAAATAACCAAGGGAGGATAACAAACTAGCATTATATTGTTATTTTAGGAGTAACCAAACAGAAAGAGGGCATAGAAAAAGAATGATAGAAATCTGGAAAGAATTCGCAAGATTTAAGGCAACAAACCAAAGACTCGCTGACCAGGTTAGGGTAATAACAAAGAATGGTTGGTTTTCTGATCTTGAAATACTGGAAATCCTCCAAAAATGGTATTGGCAAACACATCAACAGACCCCAAATACAGTAACCGATACACTAAATACAGGAAAGCCAGAAAACACAAAACCAAAAAACAGTAAAGGATAATGACCGATACATCGCAAGCACAAAGAGACAAACACTGACAAATCAAAAGCTTCTGGTGAAAGAAGGACGACTAAAAAGATACCGAGACAAGACCAAACAATATAGAAAAATAGGACATTCCAAAACAACGAAAAGAAAATTCTACAAACAAATACAGGGAGAATGAGCGAAGCCATACCAGCGACCAGATGCGAACGAGGCAAAAAGATTTTTGAGCAAAATATTGGAACGGAAAGATCAGAACAAAAAAAAAGCCGAATAGATAAACAACATGGAAAAAGAGTTGTGATTATTCGAAGAAGGCCCTAAGGTAGAAATACACATCGACTCACTCATAGCAACTGTTAAAAAATGCAAACTAGAAAACCCCAGGCCTAGATGGCATACACGAAGTTTGGTTTTAAAAGTTCCCCTCCATCCACGACAGACTGACTACCGAAATGAAAAATATGCATAAAGAAAACTGAGATACCCGAATAGATAGCCAAAGGAAAGACAACCCTGATCCAGAAGGAACTGTCGCAAACAACTACCGACCCATAACGTACCCACTGATGCTGTGGAAAGTACTAACGGAACAAATTAGAGAGAAGATCTACCATTCATTTATAATCCGCAGAATCTTCCCAGACGAACAGAAGTATGCCGCAAGAGAACCAGAGGCACAAAAGAACTACTATATATAAATTAACACATCCTCAACAAAAGTAAAACTAGATGGAAAAATCAACATATAGCCTGGATTGACTGCAAAAAGGCTTATGATATAGTCCCACAAAACTGGATATTGCACTGTCTCAAAATCTGTAAAATTACCTGACCAAATCATCCGGTTTATAGAGAAGACCAGGAAAACATGGAGAGTAGAATTGACAGCTGGAGGAAAAATCTTAGCAGAGGTAAAGATCCAAAGAGACAAATTTCAGAGAGATGCACAATCACCATATGTAATAGCGATGATTCCACTCAAACACATCCTCAGATAAATGCACAGCCAAATACAAAATCAGTAAATTGCAAGAAAAGATCTTCCACTTAACGTACATGGACGATATGAAAATTTTTGCCAAAAACGAAAGAAAATTAGAAACCGTTATTCATATTTACCAACCCCTCCGCTCGGGCAGGATATGACACAAGGTCAGTTTTTTTAAGCGGAGTTTAACAGGTTTTAATTCAGGGTTTTCCTTCTCCTAGACTAGTTGCCTCACCAAGGCTAAAGCACCTAGTCTGCTCTACTATTTACCCATAGCTGGAGGGAGAATAATTGGATTCATACCTTTCCCAAGGGTATTAGTGCTATGTGAAATGCAATCAGTCTCGTCCAGAATTTGAACTCGTGTCGCCGAGTCCATTTTCCTACGATGATAACCATTACACCACGAGCACCGTTATACAGACAGTGAGAATATACGGCCAAAATATAGGAATAGAATTTGGCATAGAAAATTCGCCATGCAAGAATTAAAAAGCGGCAAACAATACATGACGAAAGGACTCGAACTTCCAAATCAAGTAGTAATCTGAACGCTCCGAGAAAAGGAAACCTACAAATACTTGGGAATATTGGAAGCTGACTCCATCAAATAAATGGAGATGAAAGATAAAATTAAAAAAGAGTATCTCAAGAGAATTAGAAAACTACTCGACAAAACTATATTGCAGGAACATTATTAAAGGGATAAATACCTGGGCTGTCCTCCTCATAAGATACTTGGGACCATTCTTGAAGTGAACGCGAGAAAACCTTAAACAAATGGGCCAAAAAACAAGAAAACTGATGATCATGCATAAGGCATTGCACCCAAGAGATGATGTTAACAGACTATATGTGCAAAGAAAAGGAGGAAGAGGACTTACCAGCATTGAAGACAGCGTTGATGCATCAATACAACGACTCGAGGACTACATAGAAAAGCGCGAAGGAAAACTGATCACAGCCACCAGAAACAATACTGAAGACATGAGGATCAGCTGAACAGAATAAACAGAATACAAATGTGGAAAGAAAAAGAATTCTTTGGACGTTTTAAGCGATTAATAAGCAACATCTCACACGAGAAAACATGGACGTGACTAAGAAAGGGACACCTTAAGAGAGAAACTGAATCTCTTTTAATAGCGGCACAAAATAACGCCATAAGGACCAACCATATCAAAACAAGAACAGATATGACGCAACAAAACAGCTGACGTGGGTTATATGGTGACAGAGAGGAAACGATCAATCACATAACAAGCGAATGCAGCAAATTTGCACCGAAAGAGTATACGATTAGACACGACGGGGAGGGCAAGGTAATCCACTACGAATTATGCAAGAAATTTCAATTTGAACATACGAACAAATGGTATATGTACAACCCAGAATCTGTCCTGGAGAAAGAGACGTACAAACTCTCCTGAAATTTTGAGATACAAACGGATCACCTAATCTCGGCCAGACGACCAGATCTTATAATAATAAAAAAAAGAAACAATTACAGAATTTTGGACTTTGCTGTCCCGCCTGACCACAGAATGAAGTTGAAAGAAAACGAAAAAAAAAGATAAGTACCTGGACCTTGCCAGGGAATTAAAAACTACGGAACATGAAAGTAACGGTTACACCAATTGTAATAGTCACCAAAAGGTTGTTAAAGCACTAGAGGACTTGGAAATTAGAGGACAAGTGGAGACAATCCAAACTACTGCAGTGTTGAGATCGGCCAGAATACTGAGAAAAGTCCTTGAGATTTGAGGAGACTTGCTGTCACTCAAATTCCAGTGAAAGAGTAAAATAATAATAATAATAATAATAATACAGAGGACGGTCAACGACCATCCAGACAATAGCATTTTTGACATCGGCCTGAATACAGAGAAGAATCTTGGAGACTTGAAGAGACCTGCTGTCACTCAACCTCCAATAAAAGGCCACCAGCTAAGCCGGAATTGAAAAATTCGTCATAATAATAGCAATATAATAGTAATATACATGAAATATTTTATTACATTATCAGCGTGGTCTCGATGCGTTGACGTTATCTTCAATGCTGGCTAGTCCTCTTCCGCCTTCTTTTCTTGACACATATAGTCTGTGAACGTCATTTCTTGGATGTAATTCTTCATGCATGGTCATTAAGTTTTCTTGTTTTCTGGTACATTTGCTTAAGTTCTCTGGTCCACTTCAAAAATGGTCCCGAATATTTTAGGATGAGGGCAGCCCCGGTATTTATCCCTTTCATAAGGTTCTCCTGAGATACCCTTTCTTAATTTTTTCTTTCATCTCCACTTGTTTGATGGTGTCAGTTTCCAATATTCCCAAGTATTTGTAGGTTTCCTTTTCTCCGAGCGCTCTCATTTTTTCTTGGATTGGTAGTTCGATTCCTTCTGTCATGTGTCGTTTCCCGCTTTTCCTTATTAGTATGGCTCATTTTTTATGCCAAATTTTATTTCTATATCTTGAATATATTATCTCATGGCCTGTATTACTTACACATTAGAGTTTTTCGTATCAGTTTAAGCTGATAGTCTTTCACTGGAGTTTGAGTGACAGCAAGTCTCCTTAAGGCTCCAGGACTCTTCTCAGTATTCTGGCCGTTCTCAATAATGCTGTAGTTTGGATGGTCTCCACTTGTCCTCCAACTTTCAAATCCCCCAGTCCGTTTAATAGTTCTTTAGTTACTGTACCAAAAGCACCAATTACAATTGGTAAAATTGTCACCTTCATGTTCCACAGTTTTTTCAATTCCCAAGCATGGTCGAGGTACTTATCCTTCTTTTATTATTATTATTATTATTATTATTATTATTATTATTATTATTCCTATGACTCTGGCGATGGAAAAGATAAAGCAGATGATGCAATTTTTAAATAAAAAAAAAAGGATATTCCAAAACAACGAAAAGAAAATTCTACAAACAAATGCAAGGAGAATGAGCGAAGGCATACCAGCAACCAGATGCGAACGAGGCAAGAAGATTTTTGAGCAAAATATTGGAACGGAAAGATCAGAACAAAAAAAAAAGCCGAATGGATAAACAACATGGAAAAAGAGTTGTGATTATTCGAAGAAGGCTCTAAAGTGGAAATACACATCGACTCACTCAAAGCAACTGTTAAAAAATGCCAAACTAGAAAACCACAGGCCTAGATGGCATACACGAAGTTTGGTTTAAAAAGTTCCCCTCCATCCACAACAGACTGACTACCGAAATGAAAAATATGCATAAAGAAAACTGATATCTGGGGGGACAAATTTTATAAAAAGCGAAAAGACTAAAAATATACGTATTGCTTGAAAATAATCAACCAGCACCTCATTGTCTACCCAAAAGAAAAAAAAAACGACAAAGTTACTTAAGCTAATACGTAAAAATTCTCAATACACTAAATAGATCAAAACTAAAATACCCTTGAGTCAGAACCAAGAGGATCATGAGGATTATTGTGACTAAAGAGACTTGGCCAAAACGACATTTTATTAATAAAGCGGCCACCAGAAGAAATAAAAAAAATTAATATAAAAATATGTCGTTTGGTTCAACCCTCTTTAGTCAGAATTATCCAGGTGATCCGGACAGTGAAACCTTGGTAAATAGGTTCTGGCTCGAGGGTATTTAAGTTTTCATCTACTTAGTGTATTGAGAATTTTTACGTACACTCAGGTGATCAAGAGCCAGATGCTGTAATCTGATTTTTTTGGTTGTTATTAATATGAAAATTTTTATATATACACGGACGTAAATGTATATTTAGCATTTTTAATTTTTGGTTTTACGTCAGCGAGATAGCCATATAAATGTTGTCATCAAGGAAACCCTTAAAAACGAGAATTATTCTTAGACCGAATAGATTTAAAGAGAAATCTTATTAGTTCTACTCATATGATAATCCCGCTATCTTCTTTTATTGCATATTTTAAATGTTCTTCTTTCAATATATCTAAAATCTATGTAAATATTGTACTTTGTTACAAACTTTACGTACTTTTTGCACGCAGAACTGAGCACAAAAAAAAATGTCTCAGAGCTAAAATCCACGAATAAATAAAATATTTTATCTACAAAAAAATCATTCAGATATTTTTAGCGCTACAATGTATCAAAGACAATAATTTATTCATATAAGAAATAAGGAGATTATATAAACTGTTCTCAGTCATTAACGCTCAGAACAAGAACATTTTAAAATAATTTTCATATTATATTTGTGTGTATACATAAGTGGTATTTTTTAAAATCAAATTAGCATAAAGAAATGAATCCAGTAGACGAAAACAATATACTACATTAGACTATGACTGTATTTGGAAACGAATATATATATATATATATATGTGTGTGTGTGTGTGTGTGTGTGTGTGTGTGTGTGTAACTTTTGCTTGTCGCCCGTTATATAATTTTCACTTGTGCAGTAGTTACTCGGTCTTTAGATGGATTGAAGTATTCTGGTTTTTTTTGGGGGGTGGGGGTTTATATTATTACACAAAGTAGGGGTATATATAAAGAAATATGCGGATTGTTATACGTAAACAAGAGTGGAAACAAAATCGTTCAATGTTGCAATTATGATGATAATATATATATATATATATATATATATAATCATTATCAAGTCGTGCCGCCAACACGGATATTCCTGACCCTCTCTCGCCACTCATTCCTTTCGTTCATCGCTTCTGGTTGGTCCTCAGGGGAACATCCCGTATCCTCACATAGCTGCTGTATGTAGGTTCGTGCTGGTCGTCCTGCTTTTGTTCGGCCATATGAGGGGGCCCATAGGAGAACATCACTTATGAGCTCGTCCCTGCTTCTCCGGCAGTGTCCTGCATGTCTGGTTCGTCTACCTCGGATAGTTTTCGTGATGGGAGGTAGGTGCCCTATAGTTAGTGCCTTGTGTGGTGTTGCCTCCGGGACTTGTTCAGAATTGCTCGCAGCATTCTTGTATAGTTGTCGTCGAGCTTTTTCTCCATATGTTAGCGTCCATGTAGTGCATCCATATAGCAGTATCGACACAGCTTGGAAGAAACTGCGTTTCATTTTATCGGGCATGGTCTGACTTCCATATGACCGATAGCCTATCGATAGCTGTCAATGCATTTGTTAGCCGCGTGTCGATGTCTTTTTTGGTTGATGAGGCACTGCTTCCTAGATTGGTGAACTTGTCAACTAGTTTCAGAGAGCTACTGCCTAGTGTGGAAATGTTGCCTGTTTGATTAAAGCGCGTGTATTCCATTTTATGCGCATTGACATTGAGGCCAATGCCTGCGGCGGCTCATTCCAGACTACGCAGTAGTGTTTCGGTTTGTGGGGGGGTATTTGCTAGAATCGTTACGTCATCGGTGTAGTCGGCGTAGTCGGTGTCGGTAATTGTTTTTGCGGGGTACCTTCTGCTTCTTTTCTTTGTCAGCTCGAAGCTGTTTTCTTTGATTATATCAATCTATGTTCTAAGTACGTTGTCTAGACGGATGATAAAGAGGTATGTGTTTAGTGCGCCCCCTTGCAGTACTCCAGCTATATATATATATATATATATATATATATATATATATATATATATTGAAGTAAATAATGGATTGTAATCCGACAATACATAAAGAAAAATTGATAACAAGGTAATCCAAGTAGAAGGAGAGATTTATTGAGAATCAAAGTCGACATTATACCGTTTCGGTTCTAATGAACCATCATCAGGGCTATGAGGGATGATATTAGTGATGTT
The DNA here is from genome assembly GCA_963585895.1 of Sepioteuthis lessoniana. Lineage (NCBI taxonomy): Eukaryota > Metazoa > Mollusca > Cephalopoda > Myopsida > Loliginidae > Sepioteuthis > Sepioteuthis lessoniana. Next base: position 162,934 of record CAUZXS010000403.1, read on the forward strand.
GAATCAATGGTGGATGTTTAAAAATGCAAAATACAAAATCCTCGGGAAAATTTGTAAAACAAGAAAAAGTTGGCCGTTTAATTAATGAATCAACGTTTGTTATACAGCTGGTACACACACACACACACACACACACACACACATATATATATATATATATATATATATATATATATATATATATATATATATATCAGCTGTACGGCCACCTAACATCCATGCCCGTGGTGTTTGTGGAGGTGCCCGTGGTGTAGTCGTTATCGCCGTAGGAAATGAACACGGCGATACGAGTTCAAATCCTGAACGAGACTGATTGCATTTCACATTGCACTAATACCCTTGGGAAAGGTATGAATCCAATTATTCTCCCTCCAGCTATGAGTAAATAGTAGGACAGACTAGGTTCTTCAGCCTTGGTTAGGCAACTAGTCTAGGAGAAGGAAAACTCTGAATTCAAACCTGTTAAACTCCGCTTAAAAATTGACCTTGTGTCATATCCTGCCCGAGCGGAGGGGTTGGTAAATAGAACCATCCATCACAAAAACTATTAAAGTTAGACGAACGAGACATACTGGACACTGCTGGAGAAGCGGGGACGAACTCATAAGCGGTATACTCCTGTGACCCCATCACATGGACGAGCAAAGGCAAGGACAACCAGCTATAACCTATATACAACAGCTCTGTCCCGATACAGGATGTAAACTCGAAGACCTACCGGGAGCGATGGACGATAGAGATAGGTGGCGAGAGAGGGTCAGGGAGATCCATGCTTGCAGCGAAACATGATGATTATGTACATATATACATGTATATATATATATATATATATATAGAGAGAGAGAGAGCGAGAGACAGAGAAAGAGACGGAGAGAAAGAGAAAGAGTGAGAGCGAGAGAAATTCTCATCATATGAAGTACACAAAAATAAAAATCAAACATGAATATCGTGTAAAATGCATGTAAACAAGAATACTATGGGCACATCTAAACGCAAACTCTCCAGTCATACAAGTAATATTAGTCTTCAGGGTGTCGTGACTAGCGAGCTGGACGATGACTTTTTAATAAGCGAATTCGAACTTCAGTCGCGCTAAACCGTAAACGTTCAGACTAATACCCTTGGCAAAGATATGAACTCCCTTATATCTCCAGTTATGGCTTGAACAATGTTACTATTGTTCTTCGGAAAGGATTATTTTGGCATTAAATAACCCACAATGGTTGATATGCCACTAAACAAAGAAACTACAGCAAATCTTATCCTCCCTCTCAGGTATCGGTTAAATAGTACCACAGCAATTCTTCTACAAGGATGGCTTTGGGATTAAATAACCCTCAAAGGTTGATATGCCATCAAGCAAAGAATCAAACCAAATCTTATTCCCTCCAGTTGTGGGTTAAATAGTACCACGACTGTTTTTCTACAAGGATGGCTTTGGTATTAAATAACCCATGAAGGTTGTTTAACAAAGAAAAGTATTAACTCCTTTATCCTCCCAGTATGGGATAAATGGTACCACTACTGTTCTTCTACAAGAATGGCTTTGGCATTAAGTAACCCATGAAGGTTAATATGTCATTTAACAAAGAAACCAAACAGAACCTCCACCCTTAGCTATGTTTTAAATAGTACCACTACATTCTTCTACAAGAATGCCCTTGGCATTAAATAACCCATGAAGATTGATATACAATTAAACCAAAGAAATAAAACATACCTCAAGATAGAAATAGATATATAATGAATATTTTCCGAAAATAAAGCTGAATCTGTCCTAATTAATTTTTCTTCCATTTCCTTGAACATACATGCAATTAACAGACCAAACTTAACCTCGTTTCAACTCCTATAGACCTGCATTACCTTTTCACCGGACAATCAGGTGAACTATGATAACATCAGTTTAGACATAACGAGACATTTTTTTTTCTTGTCCCTTGAACTTTTTCAGCTTATCTATGAGGAGAGGTGATTTTTGCTTTCGAAAAGGGAATCTTTCGAGTGCCAACAGGAGCCATCACGGACACCTGTTCTGTACCACCCGGGTCGTATTTTACATTCAAAAGCGTCCGCCACTTCAATTACGCGTATGTGCATCTGTATGCATATGTATGCGTGTGAATGTGGGTGGGGGTCTGAAGAAATAGAGAGAAAATGATATGGGCGAACTAAAAATACAGGATAAGAACAAAAACTATCACGATTCCGAAAAGGAACAAACGACAAGTGGAAGAGAAAATCGGCAGAGGATATGTACAGCTAAACCTACTCGAGTAATATCTACATACTCAGGAATTTCCGCTTCGAATTTGGTATTTGATTTGATAGGATCAAAAATAAAATGAAACAAATGACCATTCAATGTTTTCAAAAAAGCTTTTAGCTTTATAGGTTTGGTTTGGTTTGGTTGAGCTGGGTTTTATGACACATCAACCGTTGTAGGTTATTAAATACCAAGTTCATTTTTATACATATAAACAGTTCTATTTCAAACAATTCAGTTTAGCGTAAATATACAATATAAATGTCAAAAACAGCTTTATTTAAAATGATTCAGTTTAGCATAAGAACACAGTTTAATTTGTCAAAAACAGTTCTATTCCAGACAGTTCAGTTTAGCATAAGAACAGTTTTTTGATTACACACAGTTAAATGTCTGAACAGTTCTATTTCAAATAATTCAGGTTTGCATAAGTACACAGTTTAATTTTATTTGACTCACAGATTGGACCCTATCAGAGTGGACCTGGAAGCGATGGCAATGAAGGGGAACTCGGCATTCTCGAAGTTCCAGCATTATTGGAACCTTACCATCCGATTGTTTAGTGTCATATCTAGGACACTCATTGGGGGAGTCCTACCCCTCTGCAGAAGTGTAGTCAGTGTATTCTACAGCCCAAACCGACTGAGGAAGAGTGGACCTGGCAGCAATGGCGTTCAAAAGGTATTCCTCATTCTCCAAAACTCCTGCATTATTGAAGCCCCACCATCAGATTGTTTAGTGTCATATTCAGGACACTCGTTGTGGGGGGGTCTTACCCTTCTGCTGAGATGCAATCAGTGTATTCTATAGACCCCAACCAACCAACTGGGCCAGTTGTTAGCTTTATGATTTGTTCATTCAACAATACTCTTGCATATGTGTAATTATCATATTTACAGCCCCCTCCGCTCGGGCAGGATATGACACGAGGTCAATTTTTAAGCGGAGTTTAACAGGTTTTAAGTTCAGAGTTTTCCTTCTCCTAGACTTGTTCAATCTCAGTCTCGTCCAGGATTTGAACGCGTGTCGCCGTGTCTATTTCCTACGACGATAACTATTACACCATATGTGTGATAATATATCAATAGAAGTATTCGAATACAAGCTTTTGTTCTTTATAAGATGTGAGAATTTATGAAGCTTTGCTTGCGAAATACTATAAAGAAAATCTGATTTACAATATCACCGGTAGATAAATATCCACACCAACTATTTTTTCCTAAAAATTTGATTACCAAAATTTGATTATTCCTTGTGGAATAATAAAAGCAAATACCATAAGGTACTCTTTAACGTTAAAACTCTGCAACCAAAAGAAGAATTGTAACAATTTTTAAGAAATAAAAGAAAAATTGCATGGATTAATATGCAACATGTATACGTTTTGTGTACATATATATAGAGAGAGAGGTTTCAATCCCAGGTCGATTCTTATCAAAGACTTAAAAATGTTACTTGATGCTTCCTTGCTTATCCCACAGCATTATAAGATATAGATCTAGGACAAAAGTGGAACAATGCAGGGAAAGGAGTAGCAGGCTCCCCGTACACCTTGGTGTAGTAGCTATTGAAAAAGGAGCTTTCGGGTGACCAATGTCCATGATCAGTGAACTTAACTTACTTATTTATCTATTCATACTTTTGTTTACACTCTGTAAAGTTTGGTAACAAAAAGCACCAAATAATATCAGTTTTGAATATATAATGTTCCTCTTGAAATACCAAATCCTTGTATTTTTAGTTTAGATTAAAATTACTGATTATATATATATATATATATATATATATATATATATATATATATATAAGTATAGCGTTGATATTGAATCGGTGACTGACAATTTCCCACCGATGCCATCACCGGATTAAAATTTTGTCTGATGATCGCATAGGGGAGACACAGTCAGTCACTCAGCATCTTTGACTCAAGGTCTGTGACATCCTTGCTTAGATATGTTTGCTCCATCTGCAATATTGAACACTCTTCATTTATGAATGTATCAAATTATGTATATTTGTGTGTGTGTGTGTGTGTGTGTGTGTGTGTGTGTGTGTGTGTGTGTGTATTTTATATTAATCTAGTATAATATCTTACTGTGTGTCTGTGTACATATAATGTAAAATGACCCAAACGAACAACACGTATTTTCTCCCAATAATTTCATTGTCAGGTTATCTTATTCTCGCACATGCGTATAGGATTGAACGCATTCTTATTAATGAGATGCTGAGCATATGCTATACATGTTAGCATTTTTGTGCTATACATGTGCTATACATGTTAGTATTTTTATGCTATACATGTGCTATACATGTTAGCATTTTTATGCTATATATGTGCTATACATCTTTGTATTTTTATGCTATACATGTGCTATACATGTTAGCATTTTTATGCTATATATGTGCTATACATCTTTGTATTTTTATGCTATACATGTGGTATACATGTTAGCATTTTTATGCTATACATGTGCTATACATGTTAGCATTTTTATGCTATACATGTGCTATACATGTTAGCATTTTTATTCTATACATGTGCTATACATGTTAGTATTTTTATGCTATATATGTGCTATACATGTTAGTATTTTTATGCTATACATGTGCTATACATGTTAGCATTTCTATGCTATACATGTGCTATACATGTTAGCATTTTTATACTATACATGTGCTATACATGTTAGCATTTTTATTCTATACATGTGCTAAACATGTTAGTATTTTTATGCTATATATGTGCTATACATGTTAGCATTTTTATGCTATACATGTGCTATACATGTTAGTATTTTTATGCTATACATGTACTATACATGTTAGCATTTTTATGCTATACATGTGCTATACATGTTAGTATTTTTAAGCTATACATGTGCTATACATGTTAGCATTTTTATGCTATAGATGTTAGCATTTTTATGCTATACATGTTAGTATTTTTATGCTATACATGTTCTATACATGTTAGCATTTTTATGCTATACATGTTAGCATTTTTATGCTATACATATTAGCATTTTTATGCTATACATGTGCTGTATATGTTAGTATTTTTATGCTATACATGAGCTATACATGTTAGTATTTTTATGCTATACATGTTAGCATTTTTATGCTATACATGTGATATACATGTTAGTATTTTTATGCTATACATGTGCTATACATGTTAGCATTTTTATGCTATAGATGTTAGGATTTTTATACAATACATGTTAGTATTTTTATGCTATACATGTGCTGTACAAGTTAGCATTTTTATGCTATACATGTGCTATATATGTTAGCATTTTTATGCTATACATGTGCTATACATGTTAGTATTTTTATGCTATACGTATTAGCATTTTTATGCTATACATGTGATATACATGTTAGCATTTTTATGCTATACATGTTAGCATTTTTATGCTATACATGTGCTATACATGTTAGCATTTTTATGCTATACATGTGCTATACATGTTAGTATTTTTATGCTATACATGTGCTATACATGTTAGCATTTTTATGCTATAGATGTTAGGATTTTTATACTATACATGTTAGCATTTTTATGCTATACATGTGCTGTACAAGTTAGCATTTTTATGCTATACATGTGCTATATATGTTAGCATTTTTATGCTATACATGTGCTATACATGTTAGTATTTTTATGCTATACGTATTAGCATTTTTATGCTATACATGTGATATACATGTTAGCATTTTTATGCTATACATGTTAGCATTTTTATGCTATACATGTGCTATACATGTTAACATTTTTATGCTATACGTATTAGCATTTTTATGCTATACATATGCTATACATGTTAGTATTTTTATTCTATACATATTAGCATTTTCATGCTATACATGTGCTGTACATGTTAGTATTTTTATGCTATACATGTGATATACATGTTAGCATTTTTATGCTATACATGTGCTATACATGTTAGTATTTTTGTGCTCTACATGTGCTATACATGTTACCATTTTTTGCTATACATGTTAGCATATTTATGCTATATATGTGTTATACATGTTAGAATTTTTATGCTATACATATTAGCATTTTTAGGCTATACATGTGCTATACATGTTAGTATTTTTATGTTATACATGTGCTATACATGTTAGCGTTTTTATGCTATACATATGCTATACATGTTAGCATTTTTATGCTATACAGTTTAGCATTGTTATGCTATACATGTGCTATACATGTAAGCATTTTTATGCTATACATGTGCTATACATTTTAGCATTTTTATGCTGTACATGTTAGTATTTTTATGCTATACATGTGCTATACATGTTAGCATTTTTATGCTATATATGTGCTATACATGTTAGTATTTTTATGCTATACATTTGATATACATGTTAGCATTTTTATGCTATACATGTAAGCATTTTTATGCTATACATGTGCTATACATGTTAGCATTTTTATGCTATACATGTGCTATACATGTTAGCATTTTTATGCTACATGTGCTATACATGTTAGCATTTTTATGCTATACATGTGCTATACATGTTAGTATTTTTATGCTATACCTGTTAGTATTTTTATGCTATACATGTGCTATACATGTTAGCATTTTTATGCTCTAAATGTTAGCATTTTTATGCTATACATGTGCTATACATGTTAGTATTTTTATGCTATACATATGCTATATATGTTAGCATTTTTATGCTATACAAATGCTATACATGTTAGCATTTTTATGCTATACAGGTTAGCATTTTTATGCTATACATGTGCTATACATGTGCGCATTTTTATGCTATACATGTTAGCATTTTTATGCTATACATGTTAGTATTTTTATGCTATACATGTGCTGTATATGTTAGCATTTTTATGCTATACATGTGCTATACATGTTAGTATTTTTATGCTATACATGTGCTATACATGTTAGCATTTTTATGCTATAGATTTTAGCATTTTAATGCTATACATGTTAGTATTTTTATGCTATACATGTTCTATAGATGTTAGCATTTTTATGATATACATGTTAGCATTTTTATGCTATACATATTAGCATGTTTATGCTATACATGTGCTGTACATGTTAGTATTTTTATGCTATACATGTTAGCATTTTTATGCTATACATGTGCTATAAATGTTAGCATTTTTATGCTATACATGTGATATACATGTTAGTATTTTTATGCTATACATGTGCTATATATGTTAGCATTTTTATGCTATAGATGTTAGCATTTTTATACTATACATGTTAGTATTTTTATGCTATACATGTGCTGTACATGTTAGCATTCTTATGCTATACATGTGCTAAACATGTTAGTATTTTTATGCTATACATGTGCTATACATGTTAGCATTTTTATGCTATACCTATTAGCATTTTTATGCTATACATATGCTATACATGTTAGTATTTTTATTCTATACATATTAGCATTTTCATGCTATACATGTGCTGTACATGTTAGTATTTTTATGCTATACATGTGATATACATGTTAGCATTTTTATGCTATACATGTGCTATACATGTTAGTATTTTTGTGCTCTACATGTGCTATACATGTTACCATTGTTTGCTATACATGTTAGCATATTTATGCTATATATGTGTTATACATGTTAGCATTTTTATGCTATACATATTAGCATTTTTATGCTATACATGTGCTATACATGTTAGTATTTTTATGTTATACATGTGCTATACATGTTAGCATTTTTATGCTATACATGTAAGCATTTTTATGGTATACATGTGCTATACATGTTAGCATTTTTATGCTATACATGTGCTATACATGTTAGCATTTTTATGCTATACATGTGCTATACATGTTAGCATTTTTATGCTATACATGTGTTATACATGTTAGTATTTTTATGCTATACATGTTAGTATTTTTATGCTATACATGTGCTATACATGTTAGCATTTTTATGCTATAAATGTTAGCATTTTTATGCTATACATGTGCTATACATGTTAGTATTTTTATGCTATACATATGCTATATATGTTAGCATTTTTATGCTATACAAATGCTATACATGTTAGCATTTTTATGCTATACAGGTTAGCCTTTTCATGCTATACATGTGCTATACATGTGCGCATTTTTATGCTATACATGTTAGCATTTTTATGCTATACATGTTAGTATTTTTATGCTATACATGTTCTGTATATGTTAGCATTTTTATGCTATACATGTGCTATACATGTTAGTATTTTTATGCTATAGATTTTAGCATTTTAATGCTATACATGTTAGTATTTTTATGCTATACATGTTCTATAGATGTTAGCATTTTTATGATATACATGTTAGTATTTTTATGCTATACATGTTAGCATTTTTATGCTATACATGTGCTATAAATGTTAGCATTTTTATGCTATACATGTGCTATACATCTTTGTATTTTTATGCTATACATGTGCTATATATGTTAGCATTTTTATGCTATAGATGTTAGCATTTTTATACTATACATGTTAGTATTTTCATGCTATACATGTGCTGTACATGTTAGCATTTTTATGCTATACATGTGATAAACATGTTAGTATTTTTATGCTATACATGTGCTATACATGTTAGCATTTTTATGCTATACCTATTAGCATTTTTATGCTATACATATGCTATACATGTTAGTATTTTTATTCTATACATATTAGCATTTTCATGCTATACATGTGCTGTACATGTTAGCATTTTTATGCTATACATGTGCTATACATGTTAGTATTTTTATGCTATACATGTGATATACATGTTAGCATTTTTATGCTATACATGTGCTATACATGTTAGTATTTTTGTGCTCTACATGTGCTATACATGTTACCATTTTTTGCTATACATGTTAGCATATTTATGCTATATATGTGTTATACATGTTAGCATTTTTATGCTATACATATTAGCATTTTTATGCTATACATGTGCTATACATGTTAGTATTTTTATGTTATACATGTGCTATACATGTTAGCATTTTTATGCTATACAGTTTAGCATTGTTATGCTATACATGTGCTATACATGTAAGCATTTTTATGCTATACATGTGCTATACATGTTAGCATTTTATGCTGTACATGTGCTATACATGTTAGTATTTTTATGCTATACATGTGCTATACATGTTAGCATTTTTATGCTATACATGTTAGCATTTTTATGCTATACATGTGATATACATGTTAGCATTTTTATGCTATACATGTTAGCATTTTTATGCTATACATGTGCTGTACATGTTAGCATTTTTATGCTATACATGTGCTGTACATGTTAGCATTTTTATGCTATACATATTAGTATTTTTATGCCATACATGTGCTATACATATTAGTATTTTTATGCTATACATGTGCTATACATGTTAGTATTTTTATGCTATATATGTTAGCATTTTTATGCTATACCTGTGCTATACATGTTAGTATTTTTATGTAACAAGCATCTTGATCATCCTTTACCCTTGATTTAAATTTAGTCACGTGAGTATTTCGATTTTATATAATCCAAAATATGAGCAAGTAAATTTCATCTTATAATTTTTACTTTTTGTGGGTAGTATATATTTATTAATTAATAGAGAATGGTTAGCTGGAACAGCTATTAGCTGAAAAGGCACCCAAAATTCAGTGTTTTTAATCCACCTGCATTATAACATGGGATATGGAAGCCTGTTCTTTTGTCTATTTGGTTAAAAACGAGTCTGTTGCATCTAGCCTCCATAAGATCAAATACATTTAATTTTATGTTATATTCATAAGCATGAACAAAAACTGTTGCAAAATAAATATGTAACCAATTCTTACAATAGGTCACTGTGGCCGGAG